>JBBYHM010359687.1:0-21040 GCA_038381775.1 Adansonia rubrostipa | reverse complement strand
AATATATATTTAACATTAGATTTAGTATGTAAATACTAAAAAATAAACTATTAAACCAGCATGTCAAAAATTGAAAATTTAATGGGTTCAATGATCATTTTTTTAACTTGGTTTGCAATGGCGGTAAGAAATATTAGTTGGTCCGAAAATTATTAGAATTCTACTAAGAGGGAGAATTGTGCACATATTTTCTACCACCTCTATAATGCCAGTAGAGTCCGAAAAATAACAACTAGAATGAGCACATAAAAAGGCTATAGATGAACAGAAAAGATCAAGTGTCGTGTCATGTAACCCTTATTCTCTTTTTTAATAATCAGCTTATTTAGACGTGTAAATTCACGTTGACGTGACATATTTTAATCACGGTTGATTCATGTCATCTATTTTTGAATGCTTGATGTGGAATCATGATTGTCTCTAATCCTGCTATCTTGGTTGGAATCCTTTGTATGAAACCAAACATTTAAAAGTTGGTTCTAATCGCATTTGTGACATTTTTATAATTCTCAATCCATAAAAACTTATTGTGATATCCAATGCTCATTCTTGGATGTTCAAAACACTAAAATTGAAATACCATATCTACTAGTTTAGAGTGCTTTGCGTGATGCATGAAATTGTGAGCAGCCACTGAAAAACATTGAATGAGTCGACCTCCACCTCCATCAAGCCAAGCCTTTCACCGGAATGCTTCCATCCAGGGCCAGAGCGAGGGCAGTATCTCATCACATAAATGTATTTCCCAGCAAAGGCTGCAATCATGGCCTCAACTAACCTGTAAAGAGAGGAATAGACAGAATAGTTGTCCACATCTCAGAAGCAATAATAACACATATTTACATCACAAGACTTTATACGTACATTCATGAAACTAAAGCTAGCTTCACATGGAGTTGGAATGAGAAAATGATAACCCTCTAGAATAGAGTTATTTAGTCTCATTATGCATATTAAATCAGCTAGGTCTTAGAGATGTTTATTTAAATATCATTCATATTCAGTAGTTTTTAATTTAGTAATATTTTATTTTTAGCAGTTTTTAATTTAGTCCTATTTGCTTTCCTTGTATTTTAATTCTTTAATTATTTAAATAATTTTTCTATTTTGTAGGTCAAAACCCTAAGGAGCTTCCAAAAATATAACAACTTAATTAAAAGGGAAAGTGGACTCAAGAAAGCAAGGTGATTCCAAGTCGAAAACTTCCAAAAATATGCTCAAGTTTTTTCACTTCAGGGTTTTGCCTATAAATAGGATCCTTATGTTTTGGTTTGGGAGGGCATCCCTAGATACTTCATAGTTATTAGTCTTAAAGAAGAAAAGAAGCTATCGAGATTTTGCAATAGGAGAAAAGATCGAATAAGTTAAAGATCAAGATTTAACAATTCTTAGTTTTCTCTTTTCCCTTCAACTTTTTATCTTTATTGTAATATTTATGGTAGTGGAACTTTATTGTTTTGTGTTTTATTTAATCACTATGAGCTAAATTTATTTTTCTAGGATTACAATGGAACTCAAAATGTAGTTTGAATTATTTTAATTTTCTTTTCTTGATTTAATGATCATTAAGTTGTTTGTTCAATCTTGTTCTTAATGCTTCTAGTTGATTGGCCACTAATTAGATTGATCTGGTAACCTTAATGAACTGGGAAAAGGGAATTTTGTGTTTACACCTGGATTGAATGACATATGTTTCATATTCATTTATTGGGATGAATTGATCTGCATGTTAGATAGGAATATACGAGTATGCCATATGTAACCAAATTAGAGTTTAAGCTTAAAGTGTTTCTTTTAATTTAGTTTGCATAGGAATACAGTAAATTGATTAAAAGAGATATATTTATAAGACCATCAGAAGATACTTATAAATATATTAGAACTCTAGGTTAATAACTTAATATCATTAGTCAAGGTTAAAAGGATAAAATAAAATTCAAATAAAGTGTTGAGGGAAATTGTAATCCTAGATTTTTATTGATTAAGTAAACTCATTTAATTTTCTTTGTTATTTAGTTAAATTTTTCATTTAGTTAGTTTAATTTAAATTTTAATTAATCTTTTTTTAATTATTTATTTGAATAAGATTAAATTATGTTAATTTTAGTACTTAGTAGATTTAGTACAATTCCTCGTGAGAACGATACTCTATTCATCACTATATTACTTGTTTCGATACATACACTTGCATGGTATAAAACTGACAACAAGTTTTTGGTGCCGTTGTCGGGGAATTGTTTTACTAAATTATTTTGCTAATATTAATACCAAGCAAATTTAATCTAACTTCAAATTTCCTTTTTTTTTTGTTTAGGTACCTTTGGCTATGGTATGCGAAAAGCGAGAAATTTGGAACTTGCCCCTTTTGATTCAAAACCCAAAAAAACTTTTCATCGACGTCAAAGAGAGAATTTACAAGCTTTAACTCAAAACAATACAATGGCTGAAGAAGAAGATACAAAGTGTTTAAGGGAATTTACTATCCCTCTTGCACAAAGCATTCATTCTAGTATCCAGAGGCCTACCATTCAAGGCAACAACTTTGAAATAAAGCTAGCCATCTTTCAGATGATTCAGACATCAATTCAATTTGGTGGCCTACCCAGTGAAGATCCTAATGCTTAGATTATGAATTTTTTAAAAATGTGCAATACTTACAAGCACAATGGAGCTTCAGATGATGCTGTTAGATTGAGATTATTTCTTTTCTCACTTCGAGATAAAGTAAAAAGTTGGTTGAATGCACTTATAGCCAGTTCTATCACTACCTGGGATGACTTGGCTCAAAAGTTTCTTACCAAATATTTCCTTCTGACTAAAACAGCAAAGTTAAGGAATGACATTACTTTCTTTACACAGTATGACTCATAATCACTTTACGAAACTTGGGAAAGATTCAAGGAGTTGCTTCAAAAATGTCCTCATCATGGTCTTACCAAATGGCTTCAAGTTCAAACTTTCTACAATGGAATGATGGGTCAGATAAGAACTGTCATTGTTGCTGTTGTAGGTGGTTCATTTATGGGGAGATCGTCAGATGAAGCTTATGAATTACTGAAAAAGATGGCATCCAATAATGACCATTGGTCCACTGAAAGAAGTTTGCCGAAAAAAGTTATAGGAGTTCATGAAGCTAATGCCATTACTTCACTTTATGCTACACTTGCGACACTAACAAGGAAACTAGATGCTATGAATGTACATTCAGTTCCAAGTTCTTTTGTGGTGTGTGACTTATGTGGAGATGGACATTGTACTGAACAGTGCTCTAATTATGTTGAATCAGTGAACTATGTTGGAAATTATAATAGGCAGTAGAATAACCTTTATTCAAATACTTATAATCCAAGCTAGCAAAATCATCCAAACTTTTCTTGGAATAATAACCAAGGACCTTTAACTGCAAATAGGCAAGCATTTCCACCTGGATTTTCTCAGTAAGCTCAGGTTCTTCACCAACCCAAGTTCCAGTTCAAGAAAGAAAGCCATCAATAAAAGATGTGTGTATGGAGCTGAGGGAAAAAAATGAAAGCCACGACAATATTATTCTGACCTTAGCAACATCTCTCAGGAATCTTGAAACACGAGTTAGGCAGATTGCTTCCTCCATCAATAATCGTCCACTAGGAATGCTTCCAAGTAACACTGAACCCAATCTGAGAAGAGATGGAAAGAAGCATTGCAAGGCTATTACATTCAAGAATGGAAGAGAGATAGAGAATGCAAAAAAAGAGTTGGAATGTTCTAAAGAAAAAGAAGAGGATGAAAAGAAGCTGACAAGATTCAACAACAACAACCTCAGGGTTATCCTCTACCACCTTTTCTACAACATTTTTAGAAGCAGAAACTTGATAATTAATTCTAAAAGTTCTTGAGGTATTTAAAAAACTCCATATCAATATTCCTTTTTCTAAAGCCTTGGAATAAATGCTTAGCTGTGTCAAATTCATGAAAGATATCTTGTCAAAGAAAAGGACATTGGGAGAATTTGAGACTGTTACACTTACTGAAGAGTGCAGTGCTCTATTGCAAGAGAAACTTCCACCTAAACTCAAAGATCTAAGAAGTTTTACTATTCTAGGCACCATTGGGAATCAATTCTTTGGGAGGGCATTATGTGATCTTGGTGCAGGTATAAATTTGATGCCTCTTTCCATTTACAAGAATCTGGGTTTGGGAGAAGTAAAACCCACAACAGTCACTTTACAATTGGTAGACAAATCCTACACATATTCGAGGGCATTATTGAAGACGTTTTGGTTAAAGTTGATAAATTTATCTTCCCAACTGATTTTATAATTCTTGACATGGAAAAAGATCGAGAAATACCCATCATTCTTGGGAAACCTTTCCTAGCAACCAGTAAAGCTCTGATTGATGTACAAAAAGGCGAACTTACCATGAGAGTTCACGACCAAGATGTAACATTTAATGTTTTTAAAGCTATGAAATTTCCTAATTAATCTGATGAGTGTTTTACAGTAAATATAATAGATAGGGCAATAAATGAAGTTTTTATAGAAAGTTATCCTGCTGACCCTTTGGAAGCAACACTGGTATCAACTTCTGAAAGGGATGATGAAGAGTTTATTGAGTGTTTGAAGTTGCTAAATTCACCACGTTCAACTAGATCTAATTCTAAAGTCAAGACTTTGGGACCTTTATCTGATGCACCAACCAAGTCTTCCATCGACCTCTTCTAAAGCTTAAAGAACTCCTTCTACATTTAAGGTATGCTTTTCTTGCCAAAAGACTACATTGCCTGTTATTATTTCATCTTCCCTTAATGATGAACAGGAAGATAGACTACTTAAAATGCTTAGAGAAAATATTAGAGCATTGGGGTGGTCACTTACTGATATTAAAGGGATTAGTCCTTCAATTTGCATGCATAAAATCCTCCTTGAAGACAATCATAAGAGCACAATAGAGCATCAATGTTGACTTAATCCCATCATGAAAGATGTGGTTAAGAAAAAGATTATCAAGTGGTTAGATGCTGGCATAATTTATCCCGTCTCTAATAGTTCTTAGGTGAGTCCAGTCCAATGTGTGCCTAAGAAAGGAGGGATGACCATGGTTTCAAATGACAATAATGAGCTAATTACAACAAGAACAGTTAGTGGTTGGTGAGTTTGCATGGATTATAGGAAACTTAACGAAGCTACTAAGAAGAATCACTTTCCCTTACCCATCATTGATCAAATGCTTGACAGGTTAGTTGGTAAAGAATTTTATTGTTTCTTAGATGGTTATTCAGTATATAATCAAATTGCCATAGGACCAAAAGATCAAGAGAAAACCACTTTCACATGCCCCTATGGGACTTTTACGTTTCGGAGAATGCCATTCAGACTTTGTAATGCTTCAGCAACCTTTCAAAGATGCATGATGGCTATATTTTTTGACATGGTGGAAAATTTCTTAGAGGTATTTATGGATGATATTTTAGTTTTTGGAAACTCTTTTGATGAATGCTTGCACAATCTAGGTTTGGTGCTAAAAAGATGTGAAAAAATAAATTTGGTCCTAAATTGGGAAAAATGCCATTTCATGGTACAAGAAGGCATTGTTTTGGGACGTTTAGTTTCAAGAAAAGGTATTGAAGTAGACAAGGCGAAGATTAAGATAATTGAAAAACTTACACTTCCAACTTCAGTCAAAGGAATTTAAAATTTTCTAGGTCATGTTGAATTTTATCAGAGATTCATTAAAGACTTCTCAAAGATCTCCAAACCATTTTGCAATCTCCTAAAAAAGAGGTAGCATTTAATTTTGATGATGCATGTTTAGCCTCTTTTATAGAATTGAAAAAAAGATTAGTTTTTATTCCTATTATTATTGTCCCAGATTGGAATTTTCCTTTTGAACTTATGTGTGATGCAAGTGATTTTGCAGTTGGAGTGGTATTAGGACAAAGAAAAGAAAAGGTTTTGCATCCCATGTACTATGCAAGCAAAACTTTAGCAGATGCTCAAATAAATTATACTACTACCGAAAAAGAATTGCTCGCTGTAGTATTTGCCTTTGATAGATTCAAATCATATCTTGTGCGCACTAAAGTTATTATTTATACTGGCCATTCTGCTATTAAATATTTGATTGACAAGAAAAATGCCAAACCAAAATTGATCCGATGGATACTGCTCTTGCAAGAATTCGATTTAGAAATTCATGATAGAAAGGGAACGAAAAATCAAGTGGCGGATCATCTCTCAAGATTAGATAACGGGGCAAATGTTGGTGATTCCATCCAAATCAATGAGACATCTCTCGATGAGCAGCTCTTCCAGGTAAATCAAAAAGAATTACTATGGTACACCGACTATGTCAATTATATTGTAAGCAAAGTTTTTTCCCCTGATTTAAATATCAACAAAAGAAAAAATTCTTACAGGATGTTAAGTATTATTTTTTTTGAACCTTTCTTGTTTAAGCAGTGTGCATATCAGATTATTAGAAAATGTGTACCCAAAGAAGAAATAGAAAATGTTTTGGAGCATTGTCACTTATTAGATTATGGCGGGCACTTTAGAAGAAAATGGACTGCAACAAAAGTGTTTACAATTAGGGTTTTATTGGCCAACTCTTTTTAAAGATTCTCACCAATTTGTTTTGAGATGTGACAGGGGTCAAAGAGTAGGCAACTTATCAAGGAGAAATGAGATGCCACTCAACAACATCCTAGAAGTAGAAATTTTTTATGTATGGGGTATTGATTTTATAGGACCATTTATTTCCTCATACAATAATCTTTACATTCTAGTTGTTGTAGATTACGTCTCGAAGTGGGTTGAAGCAGCTACCTTTCCAACCAATGATTCGAAGGTCGTACTGAATTTTTTGAAGAAGAATATATTTAATCGATTTGGCACACCAATAGTCATTATTAGTGATAAGGGTTTACACATTTGCAATAAATATTTTGAAGCCCTCCTTGCTAAATACAGGGTTAAACATAAAATTGCCATAGCATATCAACCCCAAACAAGTGGCCAAACTAAAGTGTCAAACTGAGAGATATTGGAGAAGATAGACAGTCTAACAAGAAAATATTGGTCTAAGAGATTGGATGATGCATTATGGGCATACCAAACTGCTTATAAAACACCCATTGGGATGTTTCTATACAAATTGGCTTTTGGTAAAGCTTGTCATCTGCTGATAGAGCTTGAATATAGAGCATATTGGGCAATCAAGAATTTAAATTTTGATCTTCATGCCACTGGTGAAAGGTGATTGTTGCAGCTCAATGAGATGGAAGAATTTTGAATTTAAGCTTATGAAAATGCCATGATTTACAAGGAAAAAACAAAGAGATGGCATGAGAAGAAGATTCTTGAGCGAAAGCTTGAGCCAGGTCAATATGGTTTCTATAATTCATGCTTGAAGTTTTCTGGGAAAACCCAAGTGTCGATGGTCCGGACCCTTCAAAATCACAAAAGTGTTCTCATACGACACTGTCAAAGTTGTAGATTAAAGTTCCAACCAGAGTTTCAAAGTTAATGGCCAGAGAATTAACATTATTAGGGATGTGGATTTGATTGCCAAAGGTCCCCAATCACCTTAACCGACCCAAAATGATAAAAAAAAAAAGTCAAGCCAATGACTATAAATCAGGCACTTTTTAAAAGGCAACCCAAGTTTCTTCTTTTTCTTAATATTTTTATTTTATAATGTTCATTTATGTTATTTAAAAAAATAACAAAAAAATAAAAAAATCATTATAGTGGGACACTGTAGCGCCCAACATTTGGCACTGCAATGCCCAAGAATTTGAGGCTCGGTGCTATAATGCTAGCAAAAAAAATAGAGAGAACCTTGAGACCTGGGCACTGCAATGTCCCAGAAGTCGAGAACTAGCATTGCGGTGCTGGGGTAGTGGTGCTGTAGCACCAGCCGAAAAAAAAAAACCCAAAAAACTCAAACACCATTCTCAGCCACCCCATTTTTATCCTTTTCCAACACTCTTTCTCTTCACTCAAAACACTCACCCACCATCACAATCATCATCTAAAATACTAAATTTCTCGAATTTAACTCTCATCTCTATGATTTTTTGCTCTAAACAGGATTTAAGTAAGATTTTCAAGAAGATTTATGCTCTCTCTTTTTCTCTCTCTAAAAGTCATCCAACACACTTTAAGTAAGTGAGTTTCATGAATTTTTGTAGATTTTTTTTCGATGGGTAAGTTATTCTTAGCTAATTTGAATTTTAATATTATGGAAAATTATAGAGATTTTAAGTCTGAGCATTCTTTTATGGTGGTTATTAGACTTTTATTGTCTTAATCAGCATTCTTTTATGGTGTTTATTAGACTTTTATTGTCTTAATCAATCTTATTTTAAATCTTAAAAATTAGATGATGGTGATTGTTGGAAATTGTATAATAAGTATTGTTGGATATATAGATTAGTGAGTGATTATTTTTGAGCTTGTGCTTTGTAAAAAAAAAAATTGCTGGGGGTTTTTGAATTTTGCTCATCATTTACTTAATTATGGGTGTGTTCAAGCTTGCCTATTGTAGTGAAAAATAAATTTACATTTAGATGGCACCAAAATGGACAAAAACAATTTCTAGTGAGAGCTATGCTCAACAAAAATTTGTGTCTGAAGATGTTTTACAATGATTTACCCAAGCACGAGATATGAAAATCCCAATCGCACAAAGAGGCTTCAATTTACTTCCCGGAAACTACCTAGCTATTGACAATATCATAACTTCTAGAGCATGGGAAAAATTTTATGAAGCTTCTAATTCTACTGTTTTACCTATTGTTTGTAAATTTTATGCTAATGCGTGTGAATGAACAGGTAATAAAGTTTTTGTTCGTGAACGTTGGGTACCAATAAGTAGTAAAGCCATCAATGATTTTTATAACACACCTAACATTATTCATGATAGTATTCACAATTCCTAGAAGGCAATATAGATATGGAAGAAGTGAAAGACTATCTCTGCAAGCCCAACACACAATGGAAGATGTCTAAAGGTGAACCCATATCCTTTAAATCTAATGCATTACATCAAAATGGTAAGATTTGTTCGCATTTCATAGCTACTAATTTACTTCCTAGTAAACATTTAAGTGACATTACCAAACATAGAGCAATTTTGCTCTATTCCTCCTATCGACTTTCCACGTACCAGGCCTTTATGAACTTCAGATGATCTGAAAGGCCAAAGCGCGCTCGACTTAAAAAATATGATGATGTTTGACATGAAGGAGTAAAAGACCGTCGGATGAATCGCTTATTCGACTAGCTTTGGATGGCCACCACGAAATGGCCATAAACTTGGAGTCACCACTGATCATTTTAAATTAGGCATGACCGGATGCCTATTGAAAATAATACCAGAGATTCGTTGTTTTGGGTTCGGGAATTGGTTATGTTTTGGGAAAGATTAGCACTCCCATGATGCTCGAAAATTGAAACCATCTAACTATATTTTACTTGAATCTCAATTTCCTTTATTCTATTTTTATCATTATTTAAATATAATTCCCTCTAATGCATGAAATTTTGTAAAGATACCAGTCTGAGTTTCAATGAAAATTTTATCACTTATGCACCTCGGAGAGGTGAGAAGCATAGAGATTTTTTATGAAAATGATCTCCGAATGGGTTTTTAAGAAAAAAAGCAAATATTTCATGTCCGGCAGTGGAGAGATACGGACATGAGATACTATTTTATGATTTTGAAAATAATTTTTAAAGCATGAATACTCGAGTTCCCTACAAGAGGAAACGTATTTGTAAGATAGGAAAGAAAACAATAAATAAACCTACACAAAAATAAATGCACAAAATACATAAAAAAGAGGGATAGTCAAAATGTATCTTGTAGTTATCTTTGGTTATTGATGAATAACCAAGGCGACAATGTTGAGACTTAGTCGGATTCGATGAAAATTTGAAGAGAAAAAGGTTTCGATGACTCGAGAGGGAGAAAAGCTTGGATGTTAGAAAGAATATGAAAAGCAGGGTTGGAGTGTCCCCTCAGAAAAGTGGGGTTAGAATATCCCCGAAAATAGAAATTTGATATTGGATTTAAGGTAAAAGCGAGGTTGGAGTATCCCTTTTGAGTAGTGGGGTTGGAGTATCCTCGAAAATAAAAGTTTGATATTGGATTTAAGGTAACAGCGGGGTTGAAGTATCTCTGTGGAGTAATGGGGTTAGAGTATCCCCGAAAATGAAAAATTTTGATGTTTAAGAGGATTGGGTCATTTTTTTTTATAGGAGGATCTTTAAAAATTGGGAGCCAAAGGTTTGGCTAAAATGTTCCTCTTTTGTTTAGCCTTGGTCTGAGTCCTAAGGGCTTAGGTCATGGGAATGAGCCGAGTAGATCATAAGGCATTCTAACACCTCAATAAAAGTGTTTCAGACATAGGGTTAGAAACAGAGGATAGCATTGTGTCATTTCTCTTTCTGAATTTATTTCGAGCTTATCTAGAGGTCCCAGTGGGTAAACGAGGTACCATTAGAAAGATAACTCGATGAGGATTAATGTAAAAATATTCCAAAAATTTTAGAAAATCACTTTCTAGGTAGAATTAATTTTTGAATTTTGACTTGACTCAACACTAGCAACATGTATAGGGTAAAGGTATGATGGACTTTCAAAAATCATTTTAGATTCATCTGGAATTGTTAAAATACGAATAAAACCTTTTCGAAAAGGGAATTTGATAACTCTATGGGAAAAATATTCAAGGGATTCAAAAATATTGTTTGTTGGGCCGAAATAGCCTGAATAATAAACTGCTCACTAAATCTAAGTGTTTCAGATAATGAAGATTCGAAAAATCATAACTATTTCATCCAAGATGATCTGAAGGTAAATAAGATATAGTTGGAAAGGTAATTCGAAACGCTTCAAAGGAAAAATACCAATAAATTTTGATAAATCATTTTTTATTTTTAAATAATTTTTCAAAACCAGACCACTGTGCTGCTAGAACAAAACAGGGGAGGTGTTCGGTATTTTTGGTTTTTTATTAGGTTGAGCTCGGGCCATGGACGTTCAAACATCCATAACCAAGATAAGGGGTTGACATGGGATCACGAGTTCATTCCACAGTCTCGGAGTAGTTTGGGATGATGGAACAACCCATTGACCATGCCATCATGAGGGTGTTTGGCTAAGGACCAAGGATTCACATTTTTCAACTAAAAGACTTCATTTCATTTTTTGAAAACTAATATTCTTATACTCATTCTTCCATGAATCCAAAACTGAATACTTGCTTTGCCCCTAAGGTTGGAAAGCCAACTTCATAAAAATCTTAAGCTCATGTTATTCTCCATGTGTGGGAGATAGCATGTGCCTAACTTGGGGATATTTTTCTTTTTAAATATGGTTTTCTAGCATTCAAACAAGCATCTCAACACAAACAAAGTGCCATAAACATAATATAGAACATGGAGAACATATGTACACAAGCAAAGATGACATTTTTCATAGAAAAGATAAAAAAATGCATGGAGATGATAGATAGATGTATGAACATACTTAGGATAAACATGTTTATAAAAGACTTTGCTAGAAAAGGCATTTTTATTTCATGGAACCTATCAAGCTATTAGGAAATGTATGGCCATACTAATGACATGTTAAGATGCATGCTTTAAACATGAGAAGAAGATGTGGATGTGGAAGGAACATGGCAAGGTTACATGGACAGAGGTTGTTACAGTGATGCAAATGCAAAAGAGCATGCTTAGTTAACCAAACAGCATGAAGGCACCAAGAAGAACATCAAGATCCTAAACTACCATAACTAAAGCCACAAAAAATGCATAGGAGTCCTAAGATAGCCATAAAAGCATAAAAAAGGTTTATTAAGATGATGTTAATGCCAAAACAAAAACTACAAAGATCAAGGTAGAGGGGATATACCAAAAAAACTTAAACTTCCTTTTGTCTCAAAGTAGTGGCTGTTAGCTTAATTTTTTCCTTTTCCTTGCTATTATTCAGCAAGAAAATGATGAAAAGAGGTAGCCTTTTGGTGATATGGTTGATGGTGAGGCTTTTTAAAGATTAAAATGTGTGGAAAGTTGGGTTCTTGAAGGTTTTCCAGTGGTAGTTTGGGGGAGCTACGGGAATGGAGTATGGAAGTCAATGAAATAGTGTTTTTGGAATGTGTTCTTAGGGCTGAGAATGGCTATAGAAATTTTAGGAATGGCTTTAGGGTTTTTGGTGAGAGGCTTTCTTTTTTTCTTTAGAAGAAGTCCCCTTACTGAGCTAGCGATGTCCCTATTTATCTTTATGCTCAGCCAATGACTTTAGGGGACAAAGCCAGGGCATTGTTGGGTTTTCTTCTCTACATAAGGAGACATCCAAGTAACATGCTCAGTCTACCCCCCATTGCTTTTGGTTCTACCATGCAAGGTGGTGTGCTAAAAGACTATGGCCAATTGAAATTTGAAAAGCCTGACTTGCCCTTCAATAGGCTATTATCTTCATAAAAGTGACCTTTATCTTTTACAAATTGGGCTTTGAAACTTGTTTAAATTTAATTATGAGCCCAAAGATGAAACTTGTTATGATTTTTTATGATTCTTGATGCAAACATGTGTTTAAACTGGATTTTGAATGGGTAACGCGAAAGCTAAAAGTTAACTCGAAATAGCCAAAATAGCTTGCATGTATCGATACATATCACTTTGTATCGATACTCAAGGCAAATTTTATGCATGAGTATCGATACAGGGATACTTGTATCGATACTAAGAGCATAAATTATTTCCAATCTTAAGATTTTGAGCCCTATATCGATACTCCATGGACTTGTATCGATACTCATGCTTGTGTATCAATACATTTTGACAAAAATCATAACTTTAGCTACTACCAAGACTTGTATTGATACAATCATGCCAGGTATCAATACCTCGCCTTAGGTATCAATACCAAACCCTTATGTATCAAAAGTACCCATGGAAATTCAAAATTTTGGTAATGTGAAAGCCTCATGACAATGTTTAAAACCCATATGACCTGCACATACCTTAAGTTCCTTGAGTTTTCTTATCTTGGTCACAAAGAGAGGAAAATTGGCTTGCGTACTCACCGAACGACTCGATGACAGCCTGAAAATAACCTTTGATGCCTCATTTTTGCATTTTTCCTTAAAGCAGACCATAGGAATTTTAGACTTTCCCAAAAAGCTTTTTCGCCAGGCGACGCGATTGTCCCCCAGCTTTATTTCTATTCATTTTTTTTATTTGTCTTCTTTTACCTAACTTCTAGGATACCGAAAACTGGTCCAAACAAAATGAGGTGTTTGCACCATCCTTATCGAGGAGTCAATAAACATTGGCAAAATTATCTATTCAGCGATGATTCATACAGTGCAGTCAGCGAGAAAGGGATTGTGGTTCCCGTCCTTGATTACTTCCTTGTGTGTCAAAACAAATGTTCAATGGGAAGAATAAGAAGAATTGTTCCACCCAAAAATAGCCATTAATTACAACATGATAACTAAAATGGGTAGTCACGAAGTACCTACTTGGCCAACAAATGTTGGCGCTAGTTTTTCATCTGCTCCATCACGACCGAGCCAACATTGAGTAAGACTAATATTCAATCAATGTTTGGCTAACCTTGAAACATAAATGGCTTATCAAATGGAATGTAATCAAGCCATGGAGTAGATGTTTCACTTTTTCGAGAATCAATTGGGCTTTAAAATGACAAATTGCCCTCGAATGCCTCCACCACCATATCTACCCCATATTGAGCAACTTAGAGAAGAGAAGGAGGATAATGATTCTTAGACACTCTCATCTACCACCTCATCTAATGGAAGGGGAGTATTATTGTCTTAAGATTTTTTTTTATTTTTACGCATCAGGGATAATGCTTTGTTTAAGTATGGGGGTGTTTTAGAGCGAGTAAAGTTTAGGGGAATAATTTGTATTTAGCTTTCAATATCTTCAATAAAATTGAAATTTATTTTTACAAAACTAAGGCAATGTCTCTAAGTTAAAATAATATATGGAGTTTCTCCTAGGATATAAGAGGGTTTTCATGGATTATTTAATAACAAGATATCTTTTTAAAAGTAAAAATTAGGATTTTTATAAATTTCAGAAAAATAAAGCCTTTCGCATTCCTTTGGTCCTCCAATAGGATGCGAGAGATATTTTGGTTTTTAAAGCCTTTTGTGGTCCTTTACTTTTCCAGTGCGATACAAAACAGAATGATAAAAAGCTTTCATGTTCCATTGGTCCTCCGATGGGGTGCATAAGAAATTTTAATTTTTAAAAACCTAATTTTTCCCAACATGGAATAATAAATTGGTTTTATAAAGTATTGTTATGGGAATTACAATTAAATGTCATATATTGAAACCAAATAAAAATTAAAATTCAAGTTGGCATGCAATTAATATGGTACCAATTTTTTAGCATAATGAGAGGGTCGACCCTTACTTGTGATTATAACCAACTCCTAAACCCTTTCAAATGATTTCTGATATGATCACGGATCTTGGAGTTGGTATTCTATGGTTTCATAACCCTTGAAATATAAACTCCAATAGATAACCAATCTTACCTAGCCCAAATAGATTGGTAGTGACTCTAAACAAATAGTCATTTCGTAATGATTATTTATGGTTAGGTCAAGTGAGTGATTCATCTTCACCATCCAATCCCTAGAAATAGGAAAATATTAATAGTGAGATAAGAGAATAAAAATAGTGATATATCAATAAAGATAGGACTGAGGACTATTAAAGTCAAGCTTGGTCAGGATTCGTATCCAAGCCAAGTTGCAACATATACTAATCTAGATGTTAACTTAAACCCATACAGTGAACCTACCATATTGGAATGCTACTAGAATGACTCGAACAATAAGGACACTTGAGGAAACACTTCTTACCTTTATTCTCATATACCATCATAGTTACGTAGGTAGTCAACCACCCTGACTCTAAAGAGGACGTCAGCTTAAAAACCCTCCAACGAGTCAGTGCATGTCTACTATTAATTCAATTCATCTGTAGAGGGCATTCGATAGCTGATGGTGAACAAACATTGTCGCCCACATTTGTCATTTCAATGTCAAAAAACTATCATGTCATCTAATTGACAATTGACACTTGTCAATAAGTGATGGCAAATAAATGTCATCACTTGCAAGGCAATCATGTTGCCCTAAAGAAAGTCACATTTGACCCAAATAAGACATTATGTTGTCTAAGTGGCGATTTAATGCATATCAACCTTAAATGGTAATGAGCAAACATTATTACCTAGTCAGTTGGTTTTGTCCCTAAGAGGTATCATACTATCTTGATAAAGGTAAACTTCACCCGAATAAGTCATTATGCTGTCCGACTGATAGCTTAACATTTATCAAAAACTAGGCGATGGTGAATCGATGCCATCAATCAGGTCGTTAATTCATCCCGTGAGGTAATATATCAACTCAATAAGGACAATTTTAACCTAGACGCATTATTATCTGTCCATACATACTTAATGAATCATAATATTTGCAATTGTCATGTCCACCCCTAGGCATCATAATGCCTATTATCGGGGCAGTTTCTAAGATTTATTTTCATTTCTATTTTTTCATTTGTTATTCTTGTTTATTTTGTGTTGTCACTAACCTATTGTTCATTTGATGTTCCATGCATCATGTAATCATAATCATTTACTGTCATGATTCCATACTTATCATTATCTCATCATACACAATCATCAATGAACATGTCATAAAAGTTTAACGTGGGAATAGTCATAAAAATGCGAGGGATTCTAAGATCACACAAAGAAAATGAAACCGATCATCACACACCGTTACAATACTCACCACCCTAAATAAATCTTGGAAAATGATCATTAGGCACACATCGAGCAACTCAAGTTGAAGTATGAAAAGTTGCAAGACCAAATGCTTCATCGACAAGACAAAATACAAGCTCAAATTATAAAGCTCATAAAGCTAATAATGGCCTCTGCTAAAGAAAGAGGATAGGCTAATGTCGCAGAGACCGAAAAAGGGTAGATTAACCCAAAAAATCACCCTACCAGTAGTACTATAGCTAGTAAGGGACTCATTAAGAGCATCAACCAATGCCATGCTAGCTCTTCCACTTAAACCTTATGGCAGTAAATCATGATGAGTAAGAGGAGCCAAATGATCAAAAGTTTGTAATGTCTATCGACGAAATAAACAAGTATTAGATTTTAGAGTAGCACCTTCAAGCTATCGAGAGGAGCAACAAATTTGGAGCTATCAATGTAAAATCATTGACTTTTGTATCCAATCTTGTCATTACCTTAGGGCTAAAGGTACTAGATTTTAAAAAGTTCAACAGAACTACTGAACCCACTGTGCACATCTGAATATACTTAGAAAGATGGTTAGTTATAAAAAGGACAAAAATCTTCTCATCCACTATTTTTAACACAACTTGACTGGGATAGTTGCCTGATGGTACATTGAGCTCAATAACATCAAAATTCAGTCATGGGCTAACTTAGGCAGAGCCTTTTTGAATCAGCATCAGCATGTGTTCGATCAAGCTCTCGACGATTATTTTTTCTCATGAACCTAGAGAAGAAGCTTACCAAACATTTTAGACAATATGCCCGATGATGGAAAGAAGAGCTAGCTTTAGTTTAGCCTTCTTACTGAAAAGAAAATGACTATGACATTCACAGGAATGCCATGAAGATATTTGTTTATCTTGTTTTGTCTGGCAAACTGATTTATGTAGCAATCAAAAGTGGCTGAATGTCAATGGCCAAGTCATCTGGATCGAGCAAGAAATAGACCACCAACAAAAGAAGATGAGGCAAACACCATAAGCTACGCTAGCTTGTCTTAGTTAAGTCAGATCAGGTGCCTAGTTTATACTACCTAGGCATGCCTTACCCTAATCAAATCGTAATCCATTCTTAGCTGATTTACACCATGACCTGTAACCCTTTTTTACTACTGCACCAAATCCTCCATGAAACAATAAATCTCTTATCAATCAAAAAGTCAACACCCCTGCCAATAATCCCTGAAACAATTAAAAGGCGAATCCCATGAGGCAACATTATGGCCTTATTCCGATGACTTAGAAAAAGGTTTACCAAACTCTACTCTAATGGCATTTCGTCGCTCCTGTCAATGTCCCTGAGAAGAAGCCCTCATACCTTTAGTAATATAATGCCATGTTCATTTCAACTACTAAGCTAGAGTAGCGATACATGACACCAAAAATTGCACGTCGTTCAAATGAAGGGTCTAAAACCTTATCGATTCGAAGGTCCTGCAATTTAAGATAAATCAAGGCCTTGATGTTGCTATAAATTCACTACCCAAGTATGCCAAACCAACAGTGAACATTATATACATCGAGGATGATTGTGAGGTTAAAAAGAGCATAGTAAAGGTCAAGATGTCGATGAACCTTGTTTGGCAAATATTATTTCAAACAGGAATGCTTAATGCAGATTTTTATGATTTCTACATCATTTATGGTCATACCCTCCACACTTGCAAATAATTTTGTGCAATGGTTCAATGGATAATGAATGAGGATAGAGTTAAATTCTATAACAAGATGCAACCATCTCCCACTGAGTCAGATTAGGGAAGGAATAGCACAACTTCCATATGGGATAGGACAGCCTCTTATTATCTATCATGGACAATCAAGTTTTAGGGTGAGTTCTTCAATGCTTATGCCAAAATTGATCATAGAGGTCACCATTTCATTCCCAAACAAGAGCAACAAAGCTGTCCCTTAAAAATATAAAGGCTGAATTATGATGATAGGAAAGCTTACTCAATTAACTGCTACCATTGACTTATTAAGGGTTAGCCATTTAACCTACAATACTAGATTCTATGATCCCTTAGCTTAAGGAAAGTCAGAAGATTGATACCACTTTGGTATGCAATATACCTCCGTTCGAGGTGAAGGATTCTGAATCCAAAAATATCAAAGAGATAGTAAATGAGAAAGAAAACACTGAATTTTTAAAATTCATCAAGCACAATAAGTAAAGCATTATTGATCAATTTTTGAATAAACAATTGGCTAAGCTTTCTGTGTTGTCCCTATTTCTCAATTCAAAAGTACATATACTTTGTTATGAGTGTTGAATAAGGTAATGTGCCACCAAATATTTCAATAGACAAATTGGATCATCTAGTGAAGAATATCATTATAGATAACTATATCTCGTTCACTGACGATGAGATTTCACTAGAATGAAAGAGAAACTACAAAGCTTTACACATCACTATACACTATGAAGGCTATGTATTGCCCAAAGTTCTCGTAGACAATGATTTTGCTCTAAATTTCATGCCTCTGGTAACCCTAAACAAGCTTCTTACCAATGCTTCCTGCATTAAGCACAGCCACACAATAGTGTAAGCATTTGATAGGACTTGTCACAAAGTCGATGAAAACATAACCATTCCACTCCAAATAGGTCCATGCACTTATGAAGTTGATTTTCAAGTAATGGGCATTTCTTCATCATACAATTGCCTATCAAGGAGGCTATGGATACATTCAGCTATGGCAATATCATCATATTTACATCAGAAACTAAAATTTGTGATCAATAACAAAGTGGTTAGCAACGAGGCTGAAGAAGAGCTGATAGTTACTACTTTCATTAATACCATTTATATCAAGCTAGATAAAGATGCCCTCGAGCCATCCTTCTAGTCATTTGAGTTTGTCAATGCTATATTCGCAAGAAAAGGACTCCTATTGTTGAGCCTTGGCTGTCGAAGAATACTTGCATGGGTTTGAAGTTGACTATTAGCAAAGATTGTCGGGCTAAAAAAGGTCTTGGAAGACGCCTATAGCATATGGCTAGAGTTTAAAAGTTATTAGCCAAATTAACAAGAAGGGGCTAAAATTCAAGCCCAATATGAAGTATCAAAAACAATAAGCCAAGAAAGCTAGAAATCAAAAGTTGGCCCGTCTATTGGGTTAAGAGCTTGGACCAGAACAAATGGTGTTCCCACCGAACTGTGAGACTTTCTATTTGGAAAAATGTATGGATCCAAATTGGTCAGAAGAGATGAAAGCCAAGGATGTCTTAATCATTCTTAGTCGAGCACTCTACACTCTATAACCATACCATCCATGATCAGCCGAGACCGTCAAAGCCAACTAATGAAATCCATCCCCACTTACTAAAATCTATTCTTGATAGCAAGGCTGTGTTAGAAACCTCTATGCTTTTTAACTCTATTTATGTGTAATGTCAAGAATTAAAGCGTACTTGTTTCTGCCCAATAGTATCTAGGAATCCTATCTAAAGGAGTCTTTTATCAACTATTATCAATAAAAATGACATTTGCATAGAGCATTTCATCTTGTGTGCCTATTTTATTCTTTACCCTTGCTTGAACACTTTGTCTATCTATATTTTGTCTATATTGTTTATTCTCTCACCCTATCAGTAGCTCTGATAAAAGTGACATGGATACTTTCAATGAACTTCTAGAGATCGATTTCGAATGGTTAATATGTAATGGCAATGTTGATTCTAACTAGGATTATGAGGAAAGCTTTATGCCGTAAGACTTGCTAAAATTAGTTGAGCATGAAAAGAAATAGATTTTACCCTATTAAGAGCTAGTTGAAGTCATAAATTTAAAGACTAAAGATGATTGATAAAAGGTCAGCGTCAAAACTTCTATAAAGCCCTCCACTAAGACCAAACTAATTAGCCTACTCCAAGAATATCAAGATGCATTCGCTTGGTTATACCAAGACATGCCTGGCTAGACATTGACATGGTGGTTCACAAGCTTACCTTCAAACTTAAATGGAAACCAATTTAGCAAACGCTAAGGAGTATGAAACCAGAAATGCTTCCTAAGATCAAAGAAGAAGTCAGGAAACAGTTTGAGGCAAGATTACTTCAAGTAGTTGATTTTTAAAAAATTAAAAATCTAATTTTTTATACGAAATAATAAATTTTGAATATTATTTTAATACATGGGAATTATAAATCAGATAATGAAACTAAATAAAAATCAAAATTTAAGTTAACATATAATTAATAAGGTATCGATTTTCGGGCATTGTGAGAAAGATTAATCCTTACTTCTGATTGTAACCGACTCCGAGACCCTTTCATGTGATTCCAATATTATTGCAGATCTCAAAATGTATTTTCTTGGGTTTTGTAACCCTTGAAATACTAACTCCGATAGGTGATCAATCTTACCTGGCCAAAATAGATTGGTGGCAACTCTAGATAAATAGTCATTTCATGAATAATATTTAAGGTTAAGTCGAATGAGTGACTCACCTTGACAAGTAGTCTCTAGAGACAAGAAAATATTAATAATGATATGGCCCTTAGGAATGCAAAATATATAAATATAAAATATAAAATAGTGATGTATCAACAAATATAGGAACAAGGACCTTTTAATCTAGATTGGTCAGGGTTTGTATCTAGGCCACATTGCAACACCAAGGTTGTACATCAACTAATGGAATGCTAAAAAGTTGCTCCTTGGTACAATGACTCACCATATTTTACACCGCAAATGTCCTAAATGCCTCACCTTTGCTAGGTTTTTTATGGCTGAAATCAAATCCTATGTAAGATATATTATGTGCTCAACCAAAAGGGGATTAGACTCACATTTACATCAGCCTCCACACCAAAAATTTTTATTTCCCGTAGCTTTCTCTCAACCCCTTCAAAAACCCTCTCAAAATATTTCATTTCACACTTTTCTCCTCTCTAAATTCCCCTCCTTTGATACTACAACCATCAAGCTCCTTTTTTGCATTCCTTTCTTACTAATCTATAGCAAAGATAGGGAAAAAAGTGAGCTTAAAGTTGACAAGTTTTCTGCTTAAAGGCTAAAGCAAGGGGCTAAACTTCTTGGTATAACCTTTATCTCTTCTTTTGTTTAATTTTTCTTTTACTGTCATCATTTTAGTGACCATATTCATGTGTCCATGACCCTATCTAAGAATTTTCATGCATTTGTAGTCCTGTTTGTGGTAGACATTAGACATAGGGATGTT
>JBBYHM010359637.1:0-21054 GCA_038381775.1 Adansonia rubrostipa | reverse complement strand
GCTCCATAAACTCATCCTCCTCATTGGGATAAATGACATTGATGCTTTGGTTTCATAAGAAAAGCTTCTCTTTCCATCATTTTTTGGAGTTAAAGTTCATTTGCTAATTGGGACAAACACGGATTCACATAGTAATCTCCTTCCCTTCATGATTAGGCACCAAAAACTCATTCCCCTTATTAGGGTCAATGGCATTAATGCTTTGGTTTCATAAGAAAAGCTTCTTTTTCCATCATTTTTCAAACTTAAAATTCGTTTGTCAATTAGGATAAACACAAATTCACATAGTAATCTCCTTTCTTTTCATGGTTGGCCACCATAAACTCATTCTCCTTATTGGGATAAATGATGTTGACATTTTGTTTTCAAAAGAAAAGTATCTCTTTCTACCATTTTTTAGAGTTAAATTTGTTTTGTCAATTGGGACGAACATGGATTCACATAATAATCCCTTTCATTTCGTGATTTGGCGTGGTAAACTTATTCCCCACGTTAGGATAAATGACATTGATGCTTTCATTTCATAAGAAATATTACGCTTTCCATAATTTTTTTTGAGTTAAAGTTCATTTGTCAATTGGCACAAACACGGATTCATATAGTAATCCCCTGTCTTTTCATGAATGGGCACGATTAACTCATTCTTCTCATTGGGATAAATGACATTGATGCTTTCGTTTCATAGGAAAAGCTTCTCTTTCCATCATTTTTTACAGTTAAAGTTCATTTATCAATTGGGTCAAACATGAATTCAAATCGTAATCTCCTTTCTTTCTATGATTAGGCACTGTAAACTCATTCCCCTCATTTGGATAAATGACATTGATGCTTTGGTTTCAAAAGAAAAGCTTCTCTTTCCATCATTTTTTAGAGTTAAATTTCATTTGTCAATTGGGACAAACATGGATTCACAGAATAATCTTCTTTCTTTTAGTGATTGGGCACCATAAACTTTTCCCGGCACTGGGATAAATGACATTGATTCTTTGGTTACATAACAAAAGCTTCTCTTTCCAATAATTTTTATAGCTAAGGTTCATTTGTCAATTGGGACAAACATGGATTCACATAATAATCCCCCTTTCTTTTCATGATTGGGCACCATTAACTTATTTTCCTCATTGGGATAAATGACATTGATGCTTTGGTTTCATAAGAAAAGCTTCTCTTTCCATAATTTTGTAGGGTTAAAGTTCACTTATCAATTGGGATAAACACAGATTCATATAGTAATCTCCATTCTTTTCATGATTGGGCACTATAAACTAATTCTCTTTATTGTGATAAATGGCATCGATGCTTTGGTTTCATAAGAAAAGCTTCTATTTCCATAACTTTTTAGAGTTAAAGTTCACTTGTCAATTGGGACAAATATGGATTCACATAATAATCTCCTTTCTTTTCATGATTAGGCACCATAAACTCATTCTCCTGATTAGGATAATGGACATTGATGCCCTAGTTGCAAAAGAAAAGCTTCTCTTCCCGCCATTTTTTAGAGTTAAATTTTATTTGTTAATTAGGGCAAAGATGAATTCACATAATAATCTCCCTTCTTTTCATGATTGGACACTATAAAATCATTCCCCGAATTACAATAAATGACATTAATGTTTTGGTTTAATGAAAAAAGCTTCTATTTCCATCATTTTCTAGAGTTAAAGTTCATTTGTCAACTAAGTTAAACATCAATTCACATAGTAATCTCCTTTCTTTCCATGATTGGGCACTGTAAGCTCATTCCCTTCGTTTGGATAAATGACATGTTGCTTTGGTCTCAAAAGAAAAGCTTCTATTTCTATCTCTTTTTTAGAGTTAAATTTCATTTATCAGTTGGGACAAACACGGATTCACAGAATAATCATCTTTCTTTTAGTTATTGGCACCATAAACTCATTCCTTGTATTGGAATAAATGAAATTGATGCTTTGGTTACATTACAAAAGCTTCTATTTCCAACAATTTTTAGAGCTAAGGTTCATTTGTCAAATGGGACAAACATAGATTCACATAATAATCCCTTTTCTTTTCATGATTGGGCACCATTAACTCGTTCTCCTAATTGGGATAAATGACATTGATGCCTTGGTTTCATAAGAAAAGCTTCTTTTTCCATCCTCTTTTAGAGTTAAAGTTCATTTGTTAATTGGGATAAATGTGGATTCATATATTAATCTCCTTTCTTTTCAAGATTAGGCACCATAAACTCATACTTCTTGTTGGGATATATGACATTGATGCTTTGGTTTCATAACAAAAGCTTCTCTTTCCATCTTTTTTTATAGTTAAAGTTCATTTGTCAATTATGACAAACACAGATTCATATAGTAATCTCTATTCTTTTCATGATTGGGCACTATAAACTCATTCTCTTTATTGGGATAAATGACATTGATGCTTTGGTTTCATAAGAAAAGCTTCTATTTCCATAACTTTTTAGAGCTAAAGTTCACTTGTTAATTGGGACAAACATAGATTCACATAATAATTGCCTTTTTTTTCATGATTGGGCACCATAAGCTCATTCTCCTGATTAGGATGAAGGACATTGATGCCCTGGTTTCAAAAGAAAAGCTTCTCTTCCTGCCATTTTTTAGAGTTAAATTTCATTTGTCAATTAGGACAAAGATGAATTCACATAATAATCTCCCTTCTTTTCATGATTGAGCACCATAAAATCATTCCCCGAATTAGGAAAACTGACATTGATGTTTGGTTTAGTAAAAAAAGCTTCTATTTCCATCATTTTTTAAAGTTAAAGTTCATTCGTCCATTAGGTTAAACATGAATTCACATAGTAATCTCCTTTCTTTCCATGATTGGGCACCGTAAACTCATTCCCCTCGTTTGGATAAATGACATTGTTGCTTTGGTTTCAAAAGAAAAGCTTCTGTTTCCATCTTTTTTTTAGAGTTAAATTTCATTTGTCAGTTGGGACAAACATGGATTCACAAAATAATCACCTTTCTTTTAGTGATTGGGCACCATAAACTCATTCCCTGCACTGGAATAAATGACATTGATGCTTTGGTTTCATAACAAAAGCTTCTCTTTCTAATAATTTTTAGATCTAAGGTTCATCTGTCAATTAGGACAAACACAGATTCCCATAATAATCCCATTCTTTTCATGATTAGGCACCATTAACTCGTTCTCCTCATTGGGATGAATGACATTGATGCTTTGGTTTCATAAGAAAAGCTTATTTTTCTATCATTTTTTAGAGTTAAAGTTCATTTGTTAATTGGGACAAATGCAAATTCACATAGTAATCTCGTTTCTTTTCATTATTAGGCACCATAAACTTACTCTTCTTGTTGGGATATATGACATTGATGCTTTAGTTTCATAACAAAAGCTTCTCTTTCCATCTTTTTTTATAGTTAAAGTTCATTTGTCAATTATGACAAACATGGATTCACATAGTAATCTCTATTCTTTTCATTATTGGACACTGTAAACTCATTTTCTTTATTAGGATAAATGACATTGATGCTTTGGTTTCATAAGCAAAGCTTCTCTTTCCATCATTTTTTAGAGTTAAAATTCATTTGCCAATTAGGACAAGCACGAATTCATATAGTAATCTCTTTTCTTTTTGTGGTTGGGCACCATAAACTCATTCTCTTTATTAGGGTGAATGACATTGATGCTTTTGCTTCATAAGAAAGGTTCTCTTTCCACCATTTTTTAGAGTTAAAGTTCGTTTGTCAATTGGGACAAACATGAATTCACGTAGTAATCTTTTTTTTCCTAATTGGGCATTATAAACTTATTCTCCTCATTGGGATAAATGACATTGATGATTTAGTTTCATAAGAAAAGCTTCTCTTTCCATCATTTTAAAGAGCTAAAGTTCGTTTGTCAATTGAGACAAATAGAGATTCGCATAATAATCTTCTTTCTTTTCATGAGTGGGCACCATTATCTCATTCACCTCATTGGGATGAATGACATTGATGCTTTGGTTTCAATTGAAAAGTTTCTCTTCATCATTTTTTAGAGTTCAAATTCATTTGTTAATTGGGACAAACACGGATTCACATAGTAATCTCTTTTCCTTCATGATTAGGCACCAGAAACTTATTCTCCTTATTGGTATCAATGACATTAATGCTTCAGTTTCATAAGAAAAGCTTCTCTTTCCATCATTTTTTAGAGTTAAAGTTCATTTATCAATTGGGACAAACACAGATTCATAGAGTAATCTCCTTTCTTTTCATGATTGGGTACCATCAACTCTTTCTCCTCATTAGCGTAAATGACATTGATACATTGGTTTTATAAGAAAAACATCTATTTCCATCATTTTTTAGAGTTAAAGTTTATTTGTTAATTAGGGCAAACACGGATTCAAACAGTAATCTTCATCCTTTCATGATTAGGCACCATAAACTTATTCTCCTTATTAGGGTGAATGACATTGATGCTTTGGTTTAATAAGAAAAAGTCCTCTTTCTATCATTTTTTAGAGTTAAAGTTCATTTGTCAATTGAGATAAACACGGATTCACATAGTAATATCTTTTTTTTTTGTGATTGGGCACTATGAACTCATTCTCCTCATCAGGATAAATGACATTAATGATTTGGTTTCATAAGAAAAGCTTTTTTTTCCATAATTTTTTAGAGTTAAAGTTCGTTTGTCAATTGGGACAAACAAGGATTGACATAGAAATCTCTTTTTTTTTTTGTGATTGGGCACCATTAACTCATTCTCCTCATTCGGATAAATGACATTATGCTTTGGTTCCTTAAGAAAAGGTTCTCTTTCCATCATTTTTTAGAGTTAAAGTTTATTTTTTAATTGGGACAAATGCGGATTCACATAGTAATCTACTTTCTTTTCATGATTGGGCACCATAAACTCATTCTACTCGTTGTGATATATGACATTAATGCTTCAGTTTCATAAGAAAAACTTCTCTTCCATCATTTTCTAGAGTTAAAGTTCATTTATCAATTGGGACAAACACAGATTCATAGAGTAATCTCCTTTCTTTTCGTGATTGGGTACCATCAACTCTTTCTCCTCATTAGCATAAATGACATTGATGCATTGGTTTCATAAGAAAAAATCTCTTTCCATCATTTTTTAGAGTTAAAGTTTATTTGTTAATTGGGGCAAACATGGATTCACATAGTAATCTTCATCCTTTCATGATTGGCACCATAAACTCATTCTCCTTATTGGGGTGAATGACATTGATGCTTTGGTTTAATAAGAAAAAGTCCTCTTTCTATCATTTTTTAGAGTTAAAGTTCATTTGTCAATTGAGATAAACACGGATTCACATAGTAATATCTTTTTTTTTGTGATTGGGCACTATGAACTCATTCTCCTCATTAGGATAAATGACATTAATGATTTGGTTTCATAAGAAAAGCTTTTTTTCCATAATTTTTTAGAGTTAAAGTTCGTTTGTCAATTGGGACAAACAAGGATTGACATAGAAATCTCCTTTTTTTCGTGATTGGGCACCATTAACTCATTCTCCTCATTGGGATAAATGATATTGATGCTTTGGTTTCTTAAGAAAAGGTTCTCTTTCCATCAGTTTTTAGAGTTGAAGTTTATTTGTTAATTGGGGCAAATGCGAATTCATATAATAATCTCCTTTTTTTTTCATGATTGGGCGCCATAAACTCATTCTCCTTGTTGGGATATATGACATTGATGCTTTGGTTTCATAATAAAAGCTTCTCTTTCCATCATTTTTTAGAGTTAAAGTTCGTTTGTTGATTGAGACAAATGTGGGTTCACATAATAATCTCATTTCTTTTCATGATTGGGCACCATAAACTTATTCCTCGCATTGGGATAAATGACATTGATGTTTTGGTTTCATAACAAAAGCTTCTCTTTCCACCATTTTTTAGAGTTAAAGCTCATTTGTCAATTAAAGCAAACACAGATTCACATAGTAATCTCCTTTCTTTTCATGATTGGGCACCATTAACTCATTCTCTTCATTGGGATAAATAACATTGATGCTTTACTTTCATTAGAAAAGCTTCTCTTTCCACCATTTTTTAGAGTTAAAGTTCATTTGTTAATTGAGACAAACAAAGATTCACATAGTAATCTCCTTCCCTTCATGATTTGGCACCATAAACTCATCCCCTAATTTGGGTAACTGACATTGATGCTTTGGTTACATAACAAAAGCTTCACTTTCCAACAATTTTTAGAGCTAAGGTTCATATGTCGTTTGGGATGAACATGGATTCATATAGTAATCTCCTTTCTTTTCATGATCGGGCACCATTAACTCATTCTCCTCATCAAGATAAATTACCTTTACACTTTGGTTTCATAAGAAAAGCTTTTCTTTCCATAATTTTTTAGAGTTAAAGTTCACTTATTAATTGGGACAAACACGGATTAACATAATAATCTCCTTTCTTTTCATGATTGGGCACCATAAATTCATTCTCCTCATTGGGATGAAGGATGCTAATGCCTTGGTTACAAAAGAAAAGCTTCTCTTCCCACCATTTTTTAGAGTTAAATTTCATTTGTCAGTTGGGACAAACATGGATTCACATAATAATCCCTTTCATTTCATGATTGGGTGCCATAAACTTATTCCCCGTGATGGGATAAATGACCTTGACACTTTGGTTTCATAAGAAAACCTTCTCTTTCCATAATTTTTTAAGTTAAAGTTCACTTGTCAATTAGGACAAACATGAATTAACATAATAATCTCTTTCTTTTCATGATTGTGCACCATAAACTCATTCTCCTCATTTAGATAAATGACATTGATGCTTTGGTTTCAAAAGAATAGCTTCTCTTTCCATCATTTTTTTGAGTTAAATTTTATTTGTCAATTGGGACAAATATGGATTCACATAGTAATCTCCTTTCTTTTCATGATTGGGCACCATAAACTCATTCTCCTTGTTGGGATTTCAGACATTGATGCTTTGGTTTCATAACAAAAGCTTCTCTTTCCATCATTTTTTAGAGTTAAAGTTCATTTGTCAATTGGGACAAACATGGATTCACATAGTAATCTATATTCTTTTCATGGTTGGGTACCATCAACTCTTTCTCCTCATCTAGATAAATGACATTGATGTGTTGGTTTCGTAAGAAAAACATCTCTTCCCATCATTTTTTAGGGTTAAAGTTTATTTGTTAATTAGGACAAATGCAGATTCAAATAGTAATCTCTTTTTTTTCTTGATTAGGCACCATAAACTCATTCTCCTGATTAGGGTGACTAACATTGATTCTTCGATTTCATAAGAAAAGGTTCTCTTTCCATCATTTTTTAGAGTTAAAGTTCGTTTATCAATTGAGACAAACATGAATTCATGTAGTAATCTCTTTTTTCTTGTGATTGAGCACTATGAACTCATTCTCCTCATTGGGATAAATGATATTAATGATTTGTTTCATAAGAAAAGCTTTTTTTTCTATATTTTTTTAGAGTTGAAGTTCGTTTGTCAACTAGGACAAACAAGGATTGACATAGTAATATCCTTTCTTTCATGATTGGGAACCATTACCTCATTCTCCTCGTTAGGGTAAATGACATTGATGCTTTGGTTTCGTAAGAAAAGCTTCTCTTTCCTTCATTTTTTAGAGTTAAAGTTAATTTGTTAATCAGGATAAATGTGGATTCACATAGTAATCTCCTTTCTTTTCATGATTGGGCACCATAAACTCATTCTCCTTGTTGGGATATAAGACATTGATGCTTTGGTTTCATAACAAAAGCTTCTCTTTCCATCATTTTTTAGAGTTTAAGTTCATTTATCAATTAAAACAAACACGGATTCACATAGTAATCTCTTTTCTTTTCATGATTGGGCACCATTAACTCATTCTTCTTATCGGCATAAATAATATTGATGCTTTGGTTTCATAAGAAAGCTAATCTTTCCATCATTTTTTAGAGTTAAAGTTCATTTGTTAATTAAGATAAATGTGGATTCACATAATAATCTCATTTCTTTTCATGATTGGGCACCATAAACTCATTCTCTTTGTTGGGATATATGACAATGATGCTTTGGTTTTATAATAAAAGCTTTTCTTTCCATAATTGTTTAGAGCTAAAGTTCGTTTGTCAATTAAACAAACATAGATTCACATAGTAGTCTCTTTTCTTTTTATAATTGGGCACCATTAACTCATTCTCTTCATTGGGATAAATAACATTGATGGTTCAGTTTCATAAGAAAAGCTTCTCTTTCCATCATTTTATAGAGTTAACTTTCATTTGTTAATTGAGACAAATGCAGATTCATATAGTAATCTCCTTCTCTTCATGATTTGGCACTATAAACTAGTTCCCTTAATTAGGGTAACTGACATTGATGCTTTGGTTACATAACAAAAGCTTCAATTTCCAACAATTTTTAGAGGTAAGGTTCCTTTGTTGTTTGGGACAAACATGGATTCATATAGTAATCTCTTTTCTTTTCGTGATTGGGTACCATTAACTCATTCTCCTTATTGGGATAAATGACATTGATGCATTGGTTTCATAAGAAAAGCTTCTCTTTTCATCATCCTTTAGAGTTAAAAAGTTTGTTTGTCAATTGGGACAAACATGGATTCATCTAGCAATCTCTTGTTTTTTTCATGATTGGGTGCCATCAACTCATTCTCCTCGTTAGGAAAATGACAATGATGCTTTAGTTTCCTAAGAAAAACTTCTCTTTCCATTAATTTTTGGAGTAAAAGTTCATTTGTTAATTGGGACAAACACGGATTCAAATAGTAATCTACTTCCCTTCAAGATTAGGCACCATAAACTTATTCTCCGCATTAGGGTGAATGACTTTGATGCTTTGATTTCATAAGAAAAGCTTCTTTTTCTATCATTTTTTAGAGTTAAAGTTCATTCATCAATTGGGACAAATGGGTATTCAAATAATAATCTCCTTTCTTTTCATGATTGGGCACCATAAACTAATTCATCTCCTTGGGAAAAATGACATTGATTTTTCGTTTCATAAGAAAAGGCTATCTTTCCATCATTATTTAGAGTTGAAGTTTGTTTGTCAATTGGGACAAACATAGCTTCATGTAGTAATTTCCTTTTTTTTCATGGTTGGGCACTATAAACTCATTCTCCTCATTGGGATAAATGACATTGATGCTTTAGTTTCAAAAGAAAAGCTTCTCTTTCCATCATTTTTTAAAGTTAAATTTCTTTTTTCATTTGGGACAAAAATGGATTCACATAATAATCCCTTTCATTTCATGATTGGGCACCATAAACTCAGTCCCTACATTGGGATAAATGACATTGATGCTTTCGTTTCATAAGAAATGCTTATCTTTCCATCATTTTTTAGAGTAAAAGTTCATTTGTCAATTGAGAGAAACATGAATTCACATAGTACTCTCCTTTTTTTTTCATGATCGGGCACCATTAACTGATTCCGCTCATGGGATAAATGACATTGATGCTTTGGTTTCATAAGAAAAGCTTCTCTTTCCATTATTTTTTAAAGTTAAGTTTATTTGTTAATTGGGACAAACACAGATTCACATGGCAATCTCCTTCCTTTAATGATTAGGCACCATAAACTTATTCTCCTAATTAGGTTAAATGGCATTGATGCTTTGGTTTCATAAGAAAAGCTTCTCTTTCTATCATTTTTTAGAGTTAAAGTTTATTTGTCAATTGGGACAAACACAGATTCACATAATCTCCTTTCTTTTCATGGTTGGGCCCCATAAAGTTATTCTTCTCATTTGGATAAATGACATTGATATTTTGGTTTTAAAAGAAAAGCTTTTCTTTCCATCAATTTGTAGGGTTAAATTTCTATTATTAATTGGGACAAACATGAATTCACATAATAGTCCCTTTCATTTCGTAATTGGGTGCCATAAACTTATTCCGCGCATTGGGATAAATGACATTGATGCTTTTGTTTCATAAGAAAGGCTTCTCTTTCCATAATTTTTTAGAGTTAAAGTTCACTCGTCAATTAGGACAAACACAGATTCACAAATAATCTCCTTTCTTTTCATGATTGGGCACCATAAACTCATTCTCTTGATTGGGATGAAGGACATTGATGCCCTCATTAAAAAAAAAGCTTCTCTTCCCACCATTTTTTAGAGTTAAATTTCATTTGCCAATTGGGACAAAGATGAATTCGCATAATAATCTCCCTTTTTTCCATGATTGGGCACCATAAAATCGTTCCTCGAATTAGGTAAATGACATTGATATTTTGGTTTTATAAAAAAAGCTTCTATTTCGATCATTTTTTAGAGTTAAAGTTCATTTGTCAATTGGGTCAAACATGAATTCACATAGTAATCTCCTTTCTTTCCATGATTGGGCACCGTAAACTCATTCCCCTCGTTTGGATAAATGACATTGATGCTTTGGTTTCAAAAGAAAAGCTTCTCTTTCCATAATTTTTTAGGGTTAAAATTCGTTTATCAATTGGGACAAACATGGATTCACATAGTAATCTCCTTTCTTTTTGTGATTGGGCACCATAAACTCATTCTCCTTATTAGGGTGAATGACATTGATGCTTTGGTTTCATAAGAATGGTTCTTTTTCCATCGATTTTTAGAGTCAAAGTTCGTTTGTCAATTAGGAAAAACACGGATTCATGTAGTAATCATTTTTTTTTCATGATTGGGCATTATAAACTCATTTTTCTCATTAGGATAAATGACATTGACGCTTTGGTTTCATAAGAAAAGCTTCTCTTTCTATCATTTTTTAGAGTTAAAGTTTATTTGCTAATTAGGAGAAACACGGATTCATATAGTAATCTCCTTCCCTTCATGATTAGGCACTAGAAACTCATTCTCCTTATTGGGGTGAATGACACTAATGCTTTGGTTTCATAAGAAAAGCATCTCTTTCCATCATTTTTTAGAGTTAAAGTTCATTTATCAATTGGGGCAAACACAGATTCACATAGTAATCTCTTTTCTTTTCATGGTTGGGCACTATAAACTCATTCTCCTTATTGGGATAAATGATGTTGACGCTTTGGTTTCATAAGAAAAGCTTCTCTTTTCATAATTTTTTAGAGTTAAAGTTCATTTTTTAATTGGGACAAATGCGGATTCACATAGTAATCTCTTTTCTTTTCATGATTGGGCACCATATACTCATTCTCATCGTTAGGATATATGACATTTATGCTTTGGTTTCATAAGAAAAGGTTTTCTTTCCATCATTTGTTAGATTTAAAGTTTAGTTGTCAATTGGGATAAACACAGATTCACATGGTAATCTGCTTTCTTTTCTTGATTCAGCACCATAAACTCATTCTCCTCATTGGGTTAAATGACATTGATGGTTTGGTTTCATAAGAAAAGCTTATCTTTCCATCATTATTTAGAGTTAAAGTTTGTTTGCCAAATGGGACAAACACGTTTTCATATAGTAATCTCCTTTCTTTTCTTGATTAGGCACCATTAACTCATTCTCCTCATTGGGATAAATGACATTGATGCTTTAGTTTCATAAAAAAAGCTTCTTTTTCCATTTTTTAAAGTTAAAGTTCATTTGTTAAATAGGACAAACATGGATTCATATAGTAATCTCCTTTCTTTCGTGATTGGCACCATAAACTCATTCTCCTCATTGGGGTGAATGACATTGATGCTTTGGTTTCATAAGAAAAGCTTTTCTTTCTGTCAAAGTTAAGGTTCATTTGTCAAATGGGATAAACATAGATTCGCGTAGCAATCTCCTTGCTTTTCATGGTTGGGCACCATAAACTCATTCTCCTTATAGGGATAACTGATGTTGATGCTTTGATTTCAAAAGAAAAGCTTTTCTTTCTCTTATTTTTTAGAGTTAAATTTCTTTTGTCAATTAGGACAAACATGGATTCACATAATAATCTCCCTTTTTTTAGGATTGGGCACCATTAACTCATTCCCCTAATTTGGATAAATGACATTGGTGTTTTGGTTTTATAGGAAATGCTTTTGTTTTCATCATCTTTTAGAGTTAAAGTTCATTTGTCAACTAGGTCAAACATGAATTCACATAGTAATCTCCTTTTTTTCCATGGATTGGCACCGTAAACTCATTCCCCTCTTTTGGTTAAATGACATTGATGCATTGGTTTCGTGAGAAAAGTTTCTCTTTCCATCATTTTTTAGAGTTAAAGTTCATTTATCAGTTGGGAGAAATAGGTATTCAAATAATAATCTCTTTTCTTTTTATGATTGGGCACCATAAACTAATTCATCTCCTTGGGATAAATGACATTGATCCTTTCGTTTCATAAGAAAAGGCTCTCTTTCCATTATTATTTAGAGTTAAAGTTTGTTTGTCAATTGGAACAAACATGGATTCATATAGTAATCTCTTTTCTTTTCTTGATTGGGTACCATTAACTCATTCTCCTCATTGGCATAAATGACATTGATGCTTTGGTTTCATAAGAAAAGCTTCTTCTATCCTTTTTTAGAGTAAAAGTTCATTTATTAGTCGAGACAAACACGGATTCACATAGTAATCTTCTTCCTTTCATGATTAGGTGCCAAAACTCATTCTCTTAATTGGGTTTAACGACATTGATGTTGTGGTTTCATAAGAAAAGATTCTCTTTTCATCATTTTCTAGAGTTAAAGTTCGTTTGTCAATTGGGACAAACACGGATTCATGCAGTAATCTCCTTTCTTTTCTTGATTGGGCACTATAAACTCATTCTCCTTATTAGGATGAAGGATAATGATGCCTTGGTTTCAAAAGAAAAGCTTCTCTTCCCACCATTTTTTAAAGTTAAATTTCATTTGTCAATTGGGACAAACATGAATTCATATAATAATCTCTCTTCTTCTCAAGATTGGGCACCATAAACTCATTCACTGCATTGGGATAAATGAAATTGATGCATTGGTTACATAACAAAAGCTTCTCTTTCCAACAATTTTTAGAGCTAAGGATCTTTTGTTAATTGGGACAAACATGAAGTCTCAAAATAATCTCCTTCCTTTTCAAGTTTGGGCACCATTAACTTATTCTTTTTATCGGGATAAATGACATTGATGCTTTGGTTTCATAAGAAAAGCTACTCTTTCCATCATTTTTTAGAGTTAAAGTACATTTGTTAATTAGGATAAATGGGAATTCACATAGTAATCTCTTTTTTTTTTCATGATTACGCACCATAAACTCATTCTCCTCATTAGGCTCTATGACACTGATGCTTTAGTTTTATAAGAAAAGCTTCTCTTTCCATCATTTTTTAGAGTTAAAGTTCATTTGTCAATTAGGACAGACTTGGATTCGCATGGTAACCTCCTTTCTTTGCATGATTGGGCACCATGAACTCATTCTCCTTGTTAGGATAAATGAGATCGATGCCTTGGTTTCATTAGAAAAGCTTTTCTTTCCATCATTTTTTAGAGTTAAAATTCATTTGTCAATTGGCACAAACATAGATTCACATGGTAATCTCCTTTCTTTTCATGGTTCGACACTAATAACTTATTCTCCTCATTGGGATAAATGACATGATGCCTTGGTTTCATAAGAAAAGCTTCTCTTTCTATCATTTTTTGAGTTAAAATGCTTTTGTTAATTGGGACAAATACAGATTCATATAGTAATCTCCTTCCTTTCGTGATTAGGCACCATAAACTCATTATCCTTATTAGGCTGAATGGCATTGATGCTTTGGTTTCATAAGAAAAACTTCTTTTTCCATCTTTTTTTTAGAGTTAAAATTTGTTTGTCAATTGGGACAAACACAGATTCACTTAGTAATCTCCTTTCTTTTCATGGTTGGGCACCATAAACTTATTCTCCTTATTTGGATAAATGACATTGATGTTTTGGTTTCAAAAGAAAAGCTTCTCTTTGTATCATTTTTTAGAGTTAAATTTGTTCTATCAATTGGGACAAACATGGATTCACATAATAATCCATTTCATTTTGTGATTGGGCGCAGTAAACGTATTCCCCACTTTAGGATAAATGACACTAATGCTTTCGTTTCATAAGAAATTCTTCTCTTTTCACCATTTTTTGAGTTGAAGTTCATTTGTCAATTGGGACAAACACAGATTCACATAGTAATCTCCTTTTTTTCATCATTGGGCACTATTAATTCATTTTTCTCATTAGGATAAATGACATTGATGCTTTGGTTTCATATGAAAAGCTTCTCTTTCCATCATATTTTAGAGTTAAAGTTCATTTGTTAATTGGGACAATCACAGATTCACGTAATAATCACTTGCCTTTCATGACTAGGCATCAAAAACTCATTCTCCTAATTAGGGTGAATGACATTGATGCTTTGGTTTCATAAGAAAAGCTTCTCTTTCTATCATTTTTTAGAGTTAAAGTTCATTTGTCAATTGGGAAAAACACGAATTCACATAGTAATCTTCTTTTTTTAATAACTGGGCACCATAAACTCATTCTCCTCATTGGGATGAAGGACATTGATGCATTGGTTTCAAAAGAAAAGCTTTTCTTCCCATCTTTTTTTAAAGTTAAATTTCATTTGTAAATTGGGACAAACATGAATTCATATAATAATCTCCCTCCTTCTCAGGATTAGTCACCATAAACTCTTTCCCTGAATTTGGATAAATGACATTGAGGCTTTGGTTTTAAAAGAAAAGCTTCTGTTTCCATCATTTTTTAGTGTTAGAGTTCATTTATTAATTGGGACAATCAGGGATTCACGTAATAATCTCCTTCTTTTCATAACTAGGTACCAAAAACTCATTCTCCTAATTTGGGTGAATGACATTAATGCTTTGGTTTCATAAGAAAAGCTTCTCTTTCCATCATTTTTTAGAGTTAAAGTTCATTTGTCAATTGGGAAAAATATGAATTCATATAGTAATCTCCTTTCTTTCCATGATTGGGCACTGTAAACTCATTCCCCTTTTTTGGTTAAATGACATGATGCTTTGGTTTCATTGGAAAAGCTTCACTTTCAATCATTTTTTAAAGATAAAGTTCATTTGTCAATTGGGACAAATAGCGATTCAAATAATAATCTCCTTTCTTTTCATAATTGAGCACCATAAATTCGTTTTCTTTGCTTGGATAAAGGACATTAATGCTTTGGTTTCAAAAGAAAAGCTTCTCTTTCCATCATTTTTTAGAGTTAAATTTCATATCTGATTTGGGACAAACACGGATTCACAGAATAATCTTCTTTCTTTTAGTGATTGGGCACCATAAACTCATTCCCTCTATTGGGATAAATGAAATTGATGCTTTGGTTACATAACAAAAGCTTCTCTTTCCAGCAATTTTTAGAGCTAAGGTTCTTTTGTCCATTGGGACAAACACGGATTCTCATAATAATCACTTTTCTTTTCAAGATTTGGCACCATAACCCCTTCTCCTTATTCAGATAAATGCCATTGATGCTTTGGTTTTATAAGAAAAGCTTCTATTTCCATCATTTTTTAGAGTTAAAGTTTATTTTTTAATTAGGACAAATACGGATTCACATAGTAATCTCTTTTTTTTCTATGATTGGGCACCATAAACTCATTTTCCTCATTGGGATATATGACATCGATGCTTTGGTTTCATAAGAAAAGCCTCTCTTTTCATAATTTTTTAGAGTTAAAGTTTGCTTGTCAAATACGTCAAATATAGATTCACATAATAATCTCCTTTCTTTTCATCATTGGGCACCATAAACTCATTCTCCTCATTGGGATGAAGGATATTGATGCCTTGGTTTCAAAAGAAAAGCTTATTTTTCCATCATTTTTTAGGGTTAAAGCTCATTTGTTAGTAGAGTCAAACATGAATTCACATTATAATCTCTTTTCTTTCCAGGATTGGGCATCGTAAACTCATTCCCCTTATTTGGATAAATGACATTGATGCTTGGTTACATAACAAAAGCTTCTCTCTCCAACAATTTTTAGAGCTAAGGTTCTTTTGTCCATTGGGACGAACACGGATTCTCATAATAATCACCTTTATTTTCAAGATTGGGCACCACTAACTCATTCTTCTTATTGGGAGAAATGACATTGTTGCTTTGGTTTCATAAGAAAAGCTTCTCTTTCCAACATTTTTTAGAGTTGAAGTTCATTTTTTAATTAGGACAAATGCAGATTCACAAAGTAATCTCATTTCTTTTCATGATTGTGCACCATAAACTCATTCCCCTCATTGGCAGATATGACATTGATGCTTTGGTTTAATAAGAAAAGCCTCTCTTTCTAAAATTTTTTAGAGTTAAAGTTCACTTATCAACTGGGACAAACATGGAATGATTGGGCACCATAAACCTATTTTCCTCATTAGGATGAAGGACATTAATGCCTTGGTTTCACAATAAAATGTACTTTTCTCATTGTTTTTTAGGGTTAAAATTCATTTGTCAGTAGGGTCAAACGTGAATTCATATAGTAATCTCCTTTTTTTCCACGATTGGACACCGTAAACACATTCTCCTCTTTTGGATAAATGACATTGATGCTTTGGTTTCAAAAGAAAGGTTTCATTTTCCCTTTTTTTTTAGAGTTAAATTTCTTTTGTCAATTGGGATAAACACGGATTCACAGAATAATCTCTTTTCTTTTAGTGATTGGGCACTGTAAACTCATTCACCACATTGGGATAAATGACATTGATGCTTTGGCTACATAATAAAAGCTTCTCTTTCCAATAATTTTTAGAGTTAAAGTTCATTTATCAATTGGGACAAGCATAGATTCACATAGTAATCTCCTTTTTTTTCATGATTGGCACCATAAACTTATTCTCCTCGTTCAGATGAATTACATTGATGCATTGGATTCATAAGAAAAACTTCACTTTCCATCATTTTTTAGAATTAAAGCTCATTTATCAATTGGGACAAATACGAATTCACATGGTAATCTCATTTCTTTTCATGATGAGCCACCATAAATGCATTCTCCTCATTAGGATATATGACATTAATGCTTTGGTTCCATAAGAAAAGCTTCTCTTTTCATCATTTATTAGGGTTAAGCTTTATTTGTCAGTTGGGACAAACATGGATTCACATAGTAATCTTCTTTCTTTTTGTGATTGGGTGCCATAAACCCATTGTCCTCATTCGAATGAATTACATTGATGCTTTGGTTTCATAGAAAAAGCTTTTCTTTCCATCATTTTTTAGAGTTAAAGTTCATTTGTTAATTAGGACAAACATGGATTCACATAGTAATCTCCTTTCTTTTCATGATTGGGCGCCATAATCTTATTCTCCTTGTTTGGATAAATGACATTGATACTTCAATTTCATAAGAAAAGCCTTACTTCCCATCATTTTTAGGGTTAAAGTTTATTTGTTAATTGGGATAAGCACGGATTCATATAGTAATCTCCATTCTTTCCGTGATTAGGAACCATAAATTCATTCTCCATATTGGGATAGATGACATTGATGCTTTGGTTTCATATTTTTAGAATTAAAGTTCATTTGTCAATTGGGAGAAACACAGATTCACATTTTTTACTTGGGATAAACACGGTTTTACATAGTAATCTCCTTTCTTTTCATGGTTGGGCACGATTAACTCATTCTTCTCATTGGGATAAATGACATTGATGCTTTGGTTTCATAGGAAAAGCTTCTCTTTCCATCATTTTTTAAAGTTAAAGTTCATTTGTTAATTAGGACAAACACGGATTCACATTGTAATCTTCTTTCTTTTTATGTTTGGGAACCATAAATTCATTTTTCTTATTACGATAATTGACATTGATGCTTTGGTTTTATAAGAAAAGCTTCTCTTTCCATCATTTTTTATAGTTAAAATTGAGTTGTCAATTACGACAAACACGGATTCATGTAGTTATCTCCTTTTTTTCTTGATTGGGAACCATAAATTAATTTTCCTTATTGTGATAAAAGACATTGATGCTTTGGTTTCATAAGGAAAGCTTATCTTTTCATCCTTTTTTAGAGTTAAAGTTCATTTGTTAGTTGGGACAAACACAGTTTCACATAGTAATCTCCTTTCTTTTCGTGATTGGGCACCATTAACGTATTCTCCTCGTCAGGATAAATGACATTGATGCTTTGGTTTCATAGGAAGAGCTGCTCTTTTTATCATTTATTTGAGTTAAAGTTCATTTCTTAATTGGGACAAACACGGATTCACATGGTAATCTCATTCCTTTTAACGATTAGGCGCCATAAACTTGCTCTCCCCATTGGGGTAAATGACATTGATGCTTTGTTTCATAAGAAAAGCCTCTCTTTCCATCATTTTGTAGAGTTAAAGTTTATTTGTCAGTTAGGACAAACATGGATTCACTAGCAATCTTCTTTCTTTTCGTGGTTGCGCACCATAAACTCATTCTCCTTATTGGGATAAATTATGTTGATGCCTTGATTTTAAAAGAAATTCTTCTCTTTCCATCAATTTTTAGAGTTAAACTTCTTTTGTCAATTGGGACAAACACGGATTCACATAATTATCCCTTTCATTACGTGATTGGGCACTATAAACTTATACCCCACATTGGGATAAATGATATTGATGCTTTGATTTCATAAGAAAAGCTTCTATTTTCATCATTTATTAGAGTTAAGGTTCATTTATCAGTCGCAACAAACCACGATTCACATAGTAATATCCTTTATTTTCATGATTGGGAACCATAAATTCATTTTCCTCATTGGGATAAATGACATTGATGCTTTGGTTTCATAAGAAAAGCTTCTCTTTCCATCATTTTTTAAAGTTAAAGTTCATTTGTTAGTTGGGACAAGCACGGTTTCACATAGTAATCTCCTTTTCTTTCATGATTGGGCATCACTAACATATTTTCCTCATTGGGATAAATGACATTGATGCTTTGGTTTCAAAAGAAAAGCTTATCTTTCCATCATTTTTTGGAGTTAAATTTTTTTTGTCAATTAGGACAAACACGGATTCATATAATTATCCCTTTCATTATGTGATTGGGCACCATAAACCTATTCCCCGCATTGGGATAAATGTCATTGATGCTTTGGTTTCGTAAGAAAAGCTTCCTTTTTCAACATTTATTAGAGTTAAGGTTTATTTCTCAATTAGGACAAACATTGATTCACATAGTAATCTCCTTTCTTTTCATGATTGGGCACCATAAACGCATTCACCTTGTTTGGATTAATGACATTGATGCTCTAGTTTCATAAGAAAAGCTTTTCTTTTCATAATTTTTTAGAATAAAAGTTTTATTTATCAATTGGGACAAACACGGATTCACAAGGTAATCTCCTTTCTTTTCATGATTAGGCACCATAATTGCCTTCTTCTTTGGGATAAATGATATTGAAGCTTTGGTTTCATAAGAAAAGCTTTTCTTTCCATTTTTTTTAGAGTTAAAGTTCATTTGTTGATTGGGATAAACGTGGATTCACTTGGTAATCTTCTTCCATTTCACGATTAGGCACCAAAAACTTGTTCTCTCTATTAGGGTAAATGACATTGATGCTTTTGTTTTATAAGAAAAGCTTCTCTTTCCATAATTTTTTCGAGTTAAAGTTCATTTGTAAGTTGGGACAAACACGGATTCACATAGTAATCTCCTTTCTTTTCATGGTTGGGCACCATAAACTTATTCCCCTTATTGGGATAAATGAAATTGATGCTTTGGTTTCAAAGGAAAAGCTTCTTTTTCCATCATTTTTTAGAGTTAAATTTCTTTTATCAATTGGGTCAAACACGGATTCATATAATTATCCCTTTTCTTACGTGATTGGGCATCGTAAACTCATTCCCCATATTCGAATAAATGACATTTCATAAGAAAAGCTTTTCTTTTCATCATTTTTTAGAGTTAAAGTTAATTTGTCAATTGGGACAAATAGGGATTCAAATAATAATCTCCTTCTTTTTCATGATCGGGCACCACAAATTCATTCTCTCCATTTGGATGAAGGACATTGATGCTTTGGTTTCAAAAGAAAAGCTTCTCTTTCCATCATTTTTTAAAGTTAAAGTTCATTTGCCATTTGGGACAAACACTGATTCACAGAATAATCTCCATTCCTTTCAGGATTGGGCACCATAAACTCATTCTCCTCATTCGGATGAATGACATTGATGATTTGGTTTTAAGAAAAGCTTCTCTTTCCGTCACTTTTTAGAGTTAAAGTTTATTTGTTAATTGGGACAAACACAGATTCATATAGTAATCTTCTTTTTAATGATTAGGCAGCATAAATTCATTATCCCCATTATGGTAAATGATATTGATGCTTTGGATTCATAAGAAAAGCTTCTCTTTGCATCATTTTTTAGAGTTAAAGTTCATTCATCAATTGGGACAAAAATGGATTCACGTAGTTATCTCCTTTCTTTTCATGATTGGGCACCATTAACTCATTCTCTTCATTAGGATGAATGGCATTCATGCTTTGGTCTCATAAGAAAAGCTTTTCTTTCCATCATTTTTTAGAGTTAAAGTTCATTTGTTAATTGAGACAAACACAGATTCACAGAATAATCTCCTTTCTTTTCTTGATTGGGTACGATAAATTCATTCTCTTCATTTGGATGAAGGACATTGATGCTTTGGTTTCATAAGAAAAGTTTCTCTTTCCATTATTTTTAGAGTTAAATTTCATTTGTGAATTGGGAAAAACATAAATTCACAGAATAATCTCCTTTCTTTTCATGATTAGGCACCATAAACTCATTCTCCTCATTCGGATGAATGACATTGATCTTTTGGTTTTGTAAGAAAAGCTTCTCTTTCTATCATTTTTTAGAGTTAAAGTTCATTTATTAATTAGGACAGACATGGATTCACATAGTAATCTCCTTCCTTTTGATAATTAGGCCCCATAAACTCATTCTCCCTATTGGGGTAAATGACATTGTTGCTTTGGTTTTATAAGAAAAGCTTATTTTTCCATCATTTTTTAGAGTGAAAGTTCATTTGTCAATTACGACAAACATGGATTAACATAGTAATCTCCTTTCTTTTCATGGTTGGCCACCGTAAACTCATTCTTCTTATTGGGATAAATGACATTGATTCTTTAGTTTCAAAATAAAAGCTTCTCTGTCAATCATTTTTTAGATTTAAATTTCTTTTGTGAATTTGGACAAATACGGATTCACATAATA
>JBBYHM010359571.1:0-21069 GCA_038381775.1 Adansonia rubrostipa | reverse complement strand
ATGTATCCATAACCATTTAACAATACTTTATTCTTCTTTTTAATAATTATTTTTAATTTAATATTATAAAAATATATATTATTTTTTATTTTCTTTAATATATATAATGTGCATATACATATACATATATGTATATCATAATTTTAATACATATATTTCTAATATATATTTACATATATATATATATATATACACACTAATGGATATATAAAATATTTTCTTTAATATAGTCATTTTAAAAGATGGGACGAAGCAGAGTAAAGTAAACATTTATCAAAATCGCTTTTGCTTCACTTTGGCCTACTTTCAAAAAAAACCTTTCTATTTGAAGCATATCAATTTAAAATTCATAGATTGATTGAGTTAAACCAACACTAAGTAAAATGCTAAATACTTTATTCCAAGAATTAAATGTTTGCTTATGATAATTTAAAATGTTGAGAAAGAAAAAATAAGTAATATTATGTGATTGATGGTTTGTATTCCAATCACTTGTTATATATGACTTAATCTTTTTTGGTGTCGTCAAATCCAGGGCGATGGCCTTTGATCATTCCCATTTTAAGTATACCATATTTTATTAAATTTATGTTCCTAATTAGGAGAAAGAGTTTAAACTCTGAATGAAATTTTTTTAAAATTTAAATTGAATCTAGTTGAAACTTAATTTATTTATTATATATGAATTAATTTTTTGATGTTGCCAAATCTAGGATTATAACCATCCATGATCCAATTTACGAAAAGCTTTGATCATTTTCATTCTAATTGTACTGTCTATAAACAATATATTAAAGCTATCCCAAGGGATTGCTTTGTGGTTTGACACGTGGAAGCTCAAATATTTTCTTTTTTTTAAAAAACTTTTTTGACATTTTTTTATGATTTTTGATGCTATATATTTTTTTATATTCATGTTATTTTTTTATCATAATCAAATTTAAAATATTATATACTTATATAAATTTAACAAGTTAATAATTTATTTTATATGAATTCTAATATACTTTTGCATTCATGTCATGCTCTTTTTTTGTGTTGCATATTCTAATTATTTTTCTCATCTTATATTCGTATTATATAATATATAATAATTGACACCCTTCAATAGCACTCAATTTTAACCCACGTGTCATCGTGTTTGTGTTATTTTTCATTTCATATTTGTATTTAATGTATTATACTTATATAAATTTTAACATATTAATACTTTTTTTATATAAATTTTTATATGTTTGTCCTATTTTTGATGTTTTCTTACTATTTGGTGTTGTGTCATGTAATAACCTTATGTTCGAAGTTGTCAAGTTTAATAAACAACTAGATTGATGCCCGCGCGATGCTATGGGTATTACTTTTTAAAGCGTCATTGAGTTTGAGATTTAGATTGTATCATTGATTTATTCAAAAAATAATTTGAATTTTGTTTGTGAGAAATGTAAGTTTTGGAAACAATAATAACATTTCATTCATTGATAATGCCAAATGATAGTTAGCACCACAAGAGTTAAATAAAGTTAAAGAAATGACAATTGACATACTTATGAAAACAAAAGTCTCTGGCATCAGGTGTTATTACAAAAGTAGCTAATATGGTTGGAGCTCAATGTCTTCTTTTCCAAGAGTCACTGATGGTGTGAACAGTGATTTTTTAGCTTCCTATTTTTTCAAATAGACACTGGGTTGGGCTTGAGGTTGTTATCTTGGACAAATTTTTGCCATCCTTCGGAGAAAGCTTTGTTGTGATCATTGCAGATGTAATTAATTAGCCATTTTGTTACAGTTGATGGAATAGTAAGCATCAACGAAAGTGGGTGGTGCGGTAAGTGTTTTTCAACAAATTTCCTTGGGGCATGCTGGGATTTTGTTATGAGTTGTTGTTGTAAATAATATTACACCATGGGAGATGTATGCAGTAGTTAGGAGCAAGAGTTACCAAAAGATATGGTGGTCTAATTACCGAGGATGTCATCTTGAACAGAAAATAAGGCTTTAGTTCTTCAATTTGTTGAGTGGGGTCTTGGTTGTCATTATCATCTTCACCGATGTTAACATCCTCATCAGTGTCATTTTCTTTGTCGCTCAAGTTTATAGTCTCTAGCCCTTCTTTAGTTTGTGGTTCTGGCACCGTGATTGATTGAATTTTAATGATACATATACATACATATTAATAACATTAAGTAAAATTATATTAAAAGAATCAATGACCAAGATAATGAATTAATAACATTAAGTAAAAGTCTTTTGTTGTCTGTACAGTCATGTATCTGGAAAAAATAGAGGCATCAAAAGTTTTGTCTATGTTGTAGGTGAAGACTATGAGATCAACATATCGCAGTCGATGGATTCTCATAAAATGTTGCCAACCATCAGCAAAGTAGAGTCTGTTTTTTTTTGCTATTTTGACAGAGCATGGTTCTCCTTGAGGTCCTTTGATTTTCTCAATTGCAGGTGTCGGATGGTGTCATATATTTCTTTTTTCAAATGTTTTTGAGAGATGCTGCAATGTATGAACAGTACATAAAATGGTGATTTCACAAATTGCTTAAATTTATTATGATATTTTGATTTTAATGTCAAATCATGAAATTAAAGTTATTGATTCTTACAGTATTGTGATATTTTGAGAATATGCATGGATTGATCATGATAGGCAAAATAATGTGGTAGAGTCGGTTTAGTTGAATCTAGGTTTTGAGAAATTTATAAAGAAATTGAGGGGCAGTGTCTAGTTTTGCTGCCCTTTGTCTGTTCTCCAATCTGAGGGTGACATTGTTGCGACTGAGGCTTTAGGTGATTTGTAGAGAAATTGATTAAGGTTTGGAAGAAAAAAGTATTTGTGGTATTTATATTATTTAAATTAAGTTTTTTTTTTTTTTGGGTTGGGTTTGGGTTTATATAAAGTATTTGGTTGTTTGTGTTGGGCTTCTAAAGTTTTTTTTTTTGTTTGGGCTTTTTTTTTATTTGATTTTTGTTAGTTTTAGTTTTTGTATTGGGTTTGGGTTTAATCAAGGAAGATTATGTTTGTTTTGGGTCTTTCTGGTATTTTTTTTAAGGCAATTTTTTTTAGTTGTTTTATTTGCTTTTGGTTTGGTATCATTAAAATTACCATTAGTAATCATAAACGCATCATTTAAAAGTGTTTTTTGCTGCATTTTTAATCGTTTATTTCTTTATTGTTTTTTAGAGCCTGCTGAATTTGGTGTAAAATTCTTTTCCTGTGCATTTTGATGAATGCATATAATGTTGTTGTTATTACTATTTTCATCATCATCTAAAACATTATCTTCTACTTTGCCAATATTATAACTCTAGATCTCTATAGAGATTTCAAAAGTAAGTTTATCATGAGGGATTTGTAAGGAAAAATCTTTACGTGAACTGATCTTGAAACTATTCATGGTATTTATATTGTTTAAATTATGTTTTATCTTTTGGTGTTGGCTTTGGGTTCATTTAAGAGTATTTGGTTGTTTGTGTTGGGCTTGTAAGGTTTTTTTTTGTTTGGGCGAAGGCATGGTATTTTGTTTTTTAATCATTTTGTTTTTATTTATTTTTTGTTAGTTTTAGTTTTTGTATTGGGTTTGGATTTAATTAAGGTAGATGGTTGTTTGTTTCGATTCTTTGTGGGTATTTTCTTTGGGTTGTATTTTTTAATCGTTTTATTTGTTTTTGATTTGTTTCTTGTGTTTGTTTTTGTTCATTGTTTCAATATTGTTTTGTTAGTGTTTGACTAGAAATTTTTAGTTTTGAATGTGTTGCATATTATGTTAATATTGTAATATTTCACATTTTTTTGTTTAACGTTGGAACGGGAAAGTTTGGTTGGTTGTTTACAAATTATGTTTGCAATAAAATGAGCAAGAATAAGGTTACATAAAAGAAAGAATGATGTTAATTTGTTATAGAGGGTTACAGACAAAACATAGAGTAATATTTTTTATAGTGATTTTTGCAAAATACAAAAGTCAATTTGTCCAAAGATTGCAGGCATTTTGTTCCTTTTAAAATAAGTTTATGCTGCAATTTTTTGGACAAATTATTTAAATCAAAATAAATGAAGAAATAAAGATAATAGATATTGACTTTATCTGCTATTGTCTTCAACAACTGTTTTCTGTATGCTAAAATCTTTGTGTTAATTTATAGGCTGAGTAAAAGATATGTTTTCTTTTTCAGCATCATTCTTCAGAATAGATAAGTGTTATCTGCATTTTAAGGCTGTAAATTATGCATTAATTAGGAGAATAATTAATTATTGTTAAAAAATAATTAAGTTAAATTTGATTGAGTCTTTATTGATTTTTTTCTTTTTTGTTCGAGTGATGTTGTTGAAAAAGTTTTTGAAACATTATCAGTTGCACTTCTGGAATTAATTTCATACATATATATATGTATTAATGATATTAGAATTGAATTGATGTGTTGACATGAGGAAATGGACTAACAAAATTTAGTAAGTGATTGTATAATATTTACCTAAATGTCAATGGTTGTACAGGCAGCAATGCTTTAGTGTTTGTTTGAGCTAATTTTGTTGTTTCTGTAGCTTGCTGGCTTTCAATTTTATTAGCTATATTAGCTTTGAATTAATCTTAGTTTTGATATAATTAAAACTTAAGCTTAATTAGCTTGTGTTTAAATATTTTCAAGATTAGTATTTTTCCATGAAATATTTCATAAAACACTTTGAAAAATACTAGAAAGTGTTTTAACTCCTTCAAGCACTCAAAAATGTGTTCTTAATACATATTTTTATATAAAATATTTTTAGATAAGTTTTATATGTTTTAAAGTCATGAAAAACCTTTTAAAATTGATTTTCATGTGAATGTATCTATACACTATGTGTATGTGTCAATACAATACTTGACAGTAGCTAAATAACCTTAAAATACAGAAATCACTGTTCATGTATCGAGAAAAAGCATTCTGTATTGATACATGACTATTTAACGACCATATTTTGGATCGTTAAACATAATGTATCGATACTCACATAATTGTATCGATACAGAGGCACAGGGAACAATGGGAAATGATATTTTGAAGGCTCCAACAGCTATATTCCTTTACCAAATGTTCGCAACGGCTAGAATTATGATCAAGGCTATAAATAAGCTATTCCAACACCTTCAACAAGAAGAAGAACCAAGAGATTGTGCTTAGAGTCATATCTTTCATTTTCTCAATCATTTTTGCTAAGTAATTTATCTTTGTATAGGATTAATTCTTCCTATTTCTGTATTCTACATTTTGTATCTTTAGATACATATTTTTTTTGAGCCAAAATTTTTGTAAACACCTAACCTGTAGAGGTTTTATTTGTTTACACTCAAATCCTTGTAAAAAGGAGAGGTTACTACTTAGCCATTAAAAAGTAGAGAATATTTCTACTTAGCTTTCAAAAGTAGTGAGAGAGGGTTCTATCTTAGCCACAAAAGATAGGGGGTAGAGGTTTCTATCTTAGCCTTGAAAGATAGAGAGTGTAAAAGTTATACCTTGTCCTTGAAAGGTAGACAATTCAAGTTAGTTAATTATGGAAATCCGAGGCAAGTGAGTCCGAGGTAGAGGACGTAGGCAATTGAGGTCGAACCTCTCTAAATCTTTGAGTTTGCTTCTCTTTCCCTTGTCTTTAATTGTTTATTTCTATTCACTAACTTACACTCCAAAGTTTATTGTCTAGATTTCTCAATTTTATTTATCAAAGTTTTAATTTACTAAAATTTTAAGAAATCAATTCACCTCATTTTGATTTCATTCACCACTAAAAGGTCTAACAAATTTTAATGCTGAAGATTATTAGAATTATTTGTGAAGAAATGTGCATCGATCATTGTTTGAGTCTTATGATAGAAAATAAGTACATAAATTTAATTTTGAAAATGTTGTACCTGGACTTGAGTTTTTTTGTAGGTGATTCCGGGGGAAATAATTCTCTAGTTATTCTTGTATATTCTGTTGAGGACGATTGTTTCTTTTGCTGGAATGGTCTTTCTTCAAAAATCTTATTTGTTGTTTCAGTGCTTGGGTTGGATATTGTGAGGACAACATCAAAAATATCACATATATATTGTTCATGAATAGACAGATCAAGTAAAGTGAAACACTTACTTCAGCAGTTAGTATTTAGCTGGTGATATTTCGATCGATGTTTCAGCTAGAAGTTTTTCTTTTGTCAGAGGATCTTGCTAATGAGTTTGTTTATTGTTCAGCTTAAATAAACTTTGGAATAGATTCACCTTCGGAGGTTGATACCGGTAAATTGAAGGTGAATGGAGATGATCACTACTCAATATTGCGAGATGCATTCACTTTAAAAGCTATTTCACCTTTTCCAACAGTTTTGGTAATAGTGGTGATAGTGAAGAGCTATTTGGTTTATAAGTTTATTCTTGATTGCTTTAAGGTTTTTATATTTCTTTGTTTGGTCAATCAATACAAGTCTTGTAGCAGTAGTTCCTATTAGTTTTTCAGCAACATTTTCAAATGCTATGGACACAGTTTCAGCAGTATTCTCTTGAACAATCCAAGGTAGCTTGTAGCTTCAATGTTACACAAAGGTTAATATCGAAGTAATATAAAAGTATGATAATTTTTTTTATTAATATAGTGTTAGATATGTTTGTACCATAGATAAGGAGTTCTTTCACCATGTTTTAGATTTGGACACTAAAGACTATCAGCTACTTTGATCAAGCTTTTGGGACATATTTTACATGCCATGTAATACCATCCTTTTTGAGCAATCAATGTTTTTAATTACTGCAATACATGTGTAATTTGTTCCTTGGTATTGTAATAAAGTTAAATAGTAACTTTTTTTATATTATAAATAAGAGTGATATAGCTATTAATTATTTAGTTTTGCTAATATTGTATATAAAGTTACATTATTCCATTTGACAATAACACATTTCTTTCTTAGCTTGCGTCAGTTGCGATTGTTGATTAAAGTTTAGCAGTTGAATTGCCTGATTTTGTTCTTGAAATTTGCAATGTTTTCTGAGATCATTTGCTATAAGTCATAAAAAATAACATATCAGGTTTGAGGTCCTTGATGATTACGTTTGTTTGAGTTGTGTAACAATTGGGATATCAAGATCAATGTGCATTTTTGTTGCTGAGCAAGTTGAAACAGTTATTTTTTTTGTAGCATAAGAAAACAACATTTTTAATATGGAATTAAATTAATTAAGTACTATAATGAACATATATTAGTTTGGGAGATAATTAAAAAACATATCGTACAATTGAATTCTGAAACAGTGATAACAGTTAAGATAAGAATTGGTTTTTCTTTTGTTCTATTGAGTTCATCATTGATAAACAATGTAAATTCACCTTATAGAGTAACAGTGATTGTTTCTCCCCTGTATAGAAAAATCCTACATAGAAAAATAAGAGTATTATTTAAATTATAATAATGATTAAATTTTGTTGTTGTTTAGTTGTAAATCTTATGTTTTGAAGTTGTAAAATTTTTTTTTGGGACTTGCTATGGATTTGATACCACCTATATATTGCTCACTCTGCTCATCGATATAATTACACCTACAATATCTATGATAGAAATAATGAATCAGTTAGAGTGTTTGTGCTATTTATTGTAAAATTATTTAACGACATTAGATATTGTTGAGCTTTATACCTGTGAGAACATTGACTTCTTTATATCTTAATGGTAAGTCTTTGAATTCTACAAATTTGAAGTACTGTCTAGGGATTAAATCATCAGGGATATCAGCTTCAATGATTTTTGTTTTTATTGTGAATATAGTTAGACACGATGCTGGCATAACATTGTGAGTGTTCTTTGATTTTGTGATTTTGAAGTTTGAGATGATGTAAATTTTTTCTTCTTCAATCTTTGAATCAGATGGCTTAGGTTAATCTTTTGGTATCTTTGCTTACATCACATTATCCTTATTTAACAAATAAAAAGCATGTAATGATGAAGAAGAGATAGTTAAAAAATTAATTATTTTGATAAAATATGCATACATTTTCATCAATTAGGAGGAAATCAATGCTTAGCAAGTCATTGTTGTTTGATTTGTTGTTGATGTTACACCATTTACGTGCAATTCATGCTCTAATCTTCAGTCCTGATTTTCCTATTTATAATTTAGAAAGCTCTTGGAAAGTCATTGTTGTTCCTGATTATAGATATTGTTTAAATGATTACAAATGTTTTGGATGGACATTTAGTGATATTTAAAATAAAAAAAACAATGCATGTATAAGTGTGTTATTTGAACATAAAATTATTAAATGGTGGTGGATGCATGTACTATGATGTAATTTAAATCTGTACATAGTTAAGATTACAAAATATTCACCGATATTTGAAATAAAAAAATTCTATGCACATATATTTGAGTATATATTTATGCATATAAATTTGTACTATAAGTCCATATAGTAATCAACAAATAATCTAAGGCAGTTGCTCAAAAATCTCTCTATAAACTATATTTTTTTAGAATCAATATGTTTGTTTTGTGGATCATCAATAAGAATTTTAAGACCTTTTCTATTTGTTGCTCTGGAAACATCAACATATAGTTGTCCATGAGTAAAAACTAGTTTCGGTAAATAAATTCTTAAACTTTTCAAAGTTTGGCCTTGACTCTTGTTTATTGTCATAGCATAACATAATCTGCTTGGGAATTGTTTCCTACAAAACATAAAAAGGTAATTTCTCATCTTTACTATCATTTTTATTCTAGGAATATACATTTTTTTCTCCTACATTATAACCGTTTGTTATTTCAACTTCAATAATACATGGAGCTAATTAAGTCACTATAAGTCTTGTTCCATTATACAAACCTATAGATTGATTAATGTTCCTAAGTAACATTATCATGCAACCAAGTTTTAATTATAATCTATGAGGTGGTACTCTACTAAAAGTTAAAGAATTTAAAAATTCTGTAGGATACAATAAATCTTGATCAACAGCTCCGGATGATGTCTCCGATATTGCATCGTAGCTGAGATAAATCTTTGGCATCGTTGGTAGAATAAATAACATATAGTCATTTAGGACCTGAACTGTTTCATTTTATAGTGCAACTATAACTCTTAGTTGCACGTATGTTCTTTGTCTATACATTTGTAAAAAATCTGGGTATATTGCTTGGCAGATTGTTGCTATCGAATCATTTCCTCCATGAAGTAATAAGTCATCAGGAATTTGTATGTCATTTGATTTAGCATTAGGATCGATAGGCAACGAGCCTATGTTCCCATCACTGATACTTAAAATCCAACTGGCAAATTGATCAATGATAAATTTCTCACTTTGCTGGATTGAGTTACTGAACAATCTCATATTTGTTGTTAATTTCAAAACTTGGCATTTGCTCTAGAGAAGTGATTTGCATATTGATGCATTCACTATATCATCTTTGGTTTCATAAGGAATAATAGGTAATATCTATCAAAAATCACTGCCTAAAAGCAGAGTTTTTCCACTAAAAGTTTGATCTTTGTTTCTATCATCATCTATAAATATAATATCATATAAAGTTCTGTTTAAAGCTTTGAGACAGTTTCTATGAATCATCGATGCTTCATCCCACACTATAAGAGCAATAAGTTGTAGATAATTATGTTCCTTTCTTTATATCACATGTGGATATGTCATCAATGTCTAATGGAATTTTAAACCGTGAATGAGTAGTTCAACCTCCAGGTAATAAAAGAGAAGTTATTCTAGATGAAGCGACAGCTAAAATAACATGACTGCAAGATCTGATTGCTGATATTATTGCTTTCCATAAAAATGTTTTTCCTACACCACCATATTAGTAAATTAAGAAATTGTCCTTCTTTTTCATATATTGATTTTAATACCTTGTCATAAATACTTTTCTGTTATGTATTAAGTTTTGTAGTTAGCAACTAATTTTTTTTACTAAGGTCTTTTGTATTATAATCAAGTTCTTCCATCATCAATCTATTAGCAGAAAAAAAAGTCAATGTTAATCGCTGGTTTTGACATATTGAACTTGGTGACTGATGTGGGAGCCATATTGAATAGTCACTCAACAGCATTCAAAGTGTAGTCTTTTAGCTCTTGCTCTGGCATAATGTAGTTTTGAAATTGATATAAACTATGAACTCTGTACTCAATATCTTCTAACATTGATTTCCAATGTTTCTCCCATAGATTTTGAGCATTTGAAACATCACAAAAGATGACAATTTTTGTAAACAGCTGCCTGAGTTGATTTGCTGTTACCCAATGTGTTGCTTGCTAAAATGGATCATCCCATTCTATGTCATTGTCTAATAAACCCAATGCATTACATGCTTCTTGAAAAGCAGAATATAGAACTCCATCAATAGTCCTAATATCTTCAAAACTTCGTGGACCTCTAACAACATTTAGCAGAATTCGCAAAAAATAGAGCTATCTTGATCCAAGATGAACACAATTAATTCTTCCTATACATTTTTTTTTGTTTTCTTTGTTTCCACTCATGCTTTGTTGCATCCCAAACCCATTGCTCTGCATATGTCAATGTTCTAGTAGTTTCATATTTGAGATTTGCTTCCATCCATTCTATAAATTGAGTCTTTTGAATATTTGGCCTTTAAAGTACTTGCAATAAAGATTCATTATCTCTGAATGATAATTTTTATTGGTTAGGTAAATTAATACAGAGTCTCTCAACCGTTGGCTATCTATATTGTATATCGAATGCAAATATCCTTCAATAAGCTTCTTGAGTTGAAACATATCTACAATCTAGATAATTTTGAATATCATTAGCTAGTTTTATGTTTTATTGCATGTGATGTTGTTGTGCCCTAGAAATGTCTTCGATAGCAACTTTAACTCTATCAGGACCCTTGTTCAAATATTTGAACAAATATTTTATTGATCTGGACTTGTTCCAGATTTTAACATTTATATGACATTGGAATTTTATCAGCAGTGGGACACTGTGAGGAACAATATGAGTTATCAACCCAAGAATCAGTCTTCTTTTCTAAGAGCACAGCATTCTATTTGTCTACGCTGATAAAAAGAAAGCCCATGTTCAGGAAGTATTATGTGGGTTTGAAACTTTTTTGGGTGGTGTTTGTAGCACTTGAGCTTTTTCATGAATGGAGCATTTGGTTTAAAAAGCACCGTAAGGACCATGGACCATAAATTCTAACACAGCCTTGTGTCCAGTTGTATTGACAGTTTTATCAGGAATCTCAGTGGGAATAATTTTATCAACATCTTTGAATGTAATGTATTTGTAATCAGATTATAGCCATAGGAATATATGTGCATGTGGAAGCCTTCTTTTTTGAAACTCGAGAGTGTACATAGCTGCGATATAAGAATAAATAGTATATTAGCAATTTGTAAATAATTTTAGAATCCACTTGATAAACTTTAAAATTTATTTTGTCAGAATTACAAACCTGCCACCGTGTGACCAAAGTTTTTTTTAGCTAATTCATCAATAAAAGTCTTAGTCGTATGTGGAAGACACGTGCAATGATGTCAGGGCGATCTTTCGATTTTTATCTAGCAATTTGTTCTGAAGCTACAGTCATCTCAGGCCATTTGGTATTACATGTGAAAGTTATGAATGGATCAGAGTAGCCAAAATATCTAAATATTGCCATTGCATCTTGGTAGTTCTGCATCAGATATCTAGGACCTGCGATGAAGCTTGCAAGCAATATAATTCTTTTTCCTTTATCTGTAGCATCTTTGTCACCCTTACTGATTGCATCTACAACTCCTTGATAAATTTCACATTGTAATTTTTTATGTTCTCTTTTGATATACTCAATTCACATCCCTTTAATGCTTGTGAAAGCATCAACGACATATTGATGAAATAGCTTTTCGCCCTTAATTACAATTGAGGAATCATCCGATTTTTGTTGAATAATATAAGCATAGAATTCTCTTACTGTAACTGATCCATGTTTCGTCTTTCCTTTATGTCCATAAAAAGAAAATCGAACGTTAAGATGGTATCCATCTTCGCCATATGGAAACAAAATTGCGTAATGCATGGCCATGAATGCAAGATGTAAGTCACTGATCCTCTGCAAACCAACACATCGATGTTTAAAAATTATGTCACGACTATTGATCAAGCTATCAACATCGCCTACGATTAATGTAGCGACTTCTGATGAAGGTGGATCAGAGTATCGTTTATCAAATCTGTCTTAAATTAGCCTCAACCTCATTGAAACAGAATCAGCTTCTTTAAAACACTCTCTAACCATTCGAAAAGCTTTGATGATTTGATTGGTTTTGTCCAACATTTGAATCAAATCTTGAACAATTCCTTCATCTACATCAAAATTTGTTTCAGATAAACAAGTGCTCGAAATCTATTTGACAACTCACTTTCGATATCGTATATATAAAGTTAAGCAAAATTTGCTGGAGATCCTTCTAAAGGTAACAGAGACCCAAGTTTATGATAGTTCTGTCTGCTAATTTTGAACACATATGGCCTTGGAGTTCTATTAATTTGTTCATCTATTTTTGCACCTATAGATGTAAATTGAAACATAGAGTTATAAACTGTTATGTTTTTTCTAAATTTTCTGCCTTTTTGACCTCCCTTATAATTTAGCAATTCATTTAATGGATATGGTGTTTCTTTTTTTAAAGGTAGACTGACTTTTCCATCAACACAGTATAGTGAAAATCTAGGATTTCTTTCTCTCTTTGATTTGTTCAACCTTTCTTCATACCACATTTATGCTTTGCAAAAAGCACATTGGTAGATTGGTCCACCGAGATTAATGGGAATAAAGTCATCCGTTACAGCAAAAATGAAGCGACAGCATCAATATTGATATAATAGTAAATTTAATGAGCAATTTCAAAATAACAATTTGCTAATTTCACAAATACTGACGAAAAAATAGTAAATCAATATTACAATACATGTTTTTATGATTTAGTAAATGAACATATTACCACAATATTAAACTAATGTCCCATAAATTTTTTTTTATTTGACAATTGACTATATTAAGATCACTATATTTGTAACAGAACATAACATTAGTAAGCAAATAAATTGATGCAATAAATAGATAATACTTACTTCTGATGTCAGTATTTGCCATTGCATGACGATTTGTCGTATGAAAAAACATTTACTTCATTACACCGATCATTTATATATTTCGTTCTTTGATAATCTGATGAAGACGAAGAAGGTTTCGAGTGAAATCATTTGGACACTTTTACTTAAATAGTAAATATATAGTGAGAAGATGCATGTATAGAACATAATGTTTGCTCATGAGATTCATGGAACCGATAAAAGTTGTTTGCTTTTCTCTGATGAACTAGATATTTATTCTCAGTATATTCATCTTGGGTGATAAGTACTGAAAGGGAACAACCATCTACTTCGAAGCCGGACCTTGATTTTTTGTGAATAGCATTAGACATGTCATGAAAATCATCGGATATTCTTTTATGATGACGAAAGTGAAAAGATTTTTGTCGACTTGTACTGGCTCTTGAAGATTCAGTTAGTTGAAAGTATATTGGATGCAAACACCATAGACGACATAAATATGATAGGATTAATGTATCAGTTTGCTCTTTGGACAATAGTTTTATAGATCCATCAGCTTCAACGGATGAACAGATGTACACATCACGATGCTAAATTCTATACTAGTGAAGTAAGTTCTTTTCTATAGAGTTAATAATTCTAAAACCCAAAGAATACTTTGAATTAATTTTAATAACCATTGTTGTTACTTATAGTAAAAAAAGATTTCACAAAACAAAAAATTCACATGAATTCGTAGGCAATAGCTTTTTCACAAAAATTTATGATATGATGACAGAAGATCATGTAATATACTAACATATAACAATAATAAAAAAGAAAGATTTCAACAAATATATAAACATATAACCGAACTTAATTAATAGACATAAACATAAAGCATAAACAAAAATTATGATTAAAATATAGCAAGCTTAAAATAGTAGCTTCGAGAAATTATCTTCGAGAGATTAAACTCGTAGACGTTGAATATAAATCCTCAAAAAGCATATTAAAAAGAGTTAAGTGCACAATATCTATAAAAAAATTATATAACAAGAGCAGTAGTGCAAAAAAAAAAAGAAGAAAACAAAAGACAAAGCATAAAAATATTAAGACACAAATGTTGAATACAATCACGAGCATGAATACAATGAACACATGAAAAATCAAAACACAAATAAAAAGATTCAAACCTTATGTCATTATACTGTAAAACACAAATGTAAGAACAAAACATAGTAAACAAATCAACCCAAAATACAACAACAAATTACAGGAAAAAAATAAATCGAAGAGACAAATATAACAATAGAATGCACCAAATACATGAAAAATGCAAAAAAAAAATAGTAGCAAAGAAAATCATACTCAGCCAAAAGAAAACATCTACAAACGAAGAAAAGCAACAATAATGTAAAAAAAAAAGTAAAACAAAGAAAAATAAGAAAAATAGTTAACACAATAAACAATAATGACAATAAAAAAAATCTATAATTCCTAAGCTAAAGTACCCTAAGTACACCATAAAAACAAAAAAAAAATGTCATAGCAGCATGACCTCACCATAATATCAAAACTCACAGACAAAATTTTTCAAATAAAAGTACATTGACATACATTTGTAAAATCTTTACAACATAAGATTGAAAGAAAAGTACAATCACATGCATCTACAAAATCTTTACATCAAATCATACGCAATCATTGCTCAACTAACACTTAATAGTGAAGAATAGCTTAGAAAACTGAACAGTGAGTAAACTGAACTGGCTTTCATGACGCACAGAACCAAATGCTCACAAAATCGAACCGAATTTAATGAAACCAAACCTCTAAAATAACATAAGCCAAATCGAACCGAATTTCATGGAACCAAACCCTCAAACAAAAATCAACAGAAACCAAAGCCAACCAGCAAACAAATATCAACAGAAACCAAAGTCGACCAGATTTCATGGAACCAAACCTTCGAGCATAAATCAAACTTGTTATCCAAAAAGCATCAAAATACCAAATACCATATATCCCTGAGACATTACGAAAATACCAGAAATAGTCCCTGAAGGACTAAAAAATCATATTATGTTAGATATCTAAATAACTTCTAATTTTGTATCACATAGTAATATGTTTATTTTGCATTTATATCAAAATCATAGTCAAGGTATTATTTATATAAATTTTAACATATCAATAATTTATTTTATATTTATATAATAATAAATTAAGATATAAAAAATTAATTTTTTTTAAAAAATTATTTATAAAAAAATTTACTTTAACAAAACAAACAAATAAAAATATTATAAAATAATTAATAATAAATTATTAATATTATTATACTTTTAAAATTATATTTTATAAAATATTAAAACATTCTTGAGCAAAAAGCCAAGGATAATATATTAGTATTTTATTAAATTTATATTCCTCAATATGAAAAAGGGTTTGAACTGGATTTAATCTTGATTCATGTAACAGTCAATAAATTTGATAATTTTAAATATGATTACATGAATATGATATATATAAATTATAAAATATATAATATGACATGAATATATATTTCAAAATTTATATAATATTAATTATTAATATATTAAAATTTAAATAAATATAAAATATTTTAAATATAATTATCACGTAAATATATAAATTATAAAATTTAATAAAAAGCAAAAGTGAATAATTATTTTAATGTTGTCAAATCCAAGGCCATAATCATTCCCATTTTGATTATACTATATTAGATTTACGATCACCAATAAGAAAAAAAAATTTAAACTTTGAACGAAAGTATTTTTATTTTAAATTTAATTGAGTTAATTTGTATAATTATTCGTAAAAAATAAAAATAAGATTAATTTATTTATTATATATTTTAACCTTTTTTTAGAGTTGTCAAATCTTAGGCCACAGTGATGACTTGATTCGCCAATCATTCTCGTTTTAGTTATGCTAAATTGGGTTTGACATCCATCTTCTTTTTATTTATCCATTTTGTCTTAACTGCACGTGGCGAGGCTATATCCTCCCACGTGGCTTTTTGATTACGACCTTTTAATACCCTCCACGCGTAAAAGTGAAAATGATTAAATCTCCTCCAATTCCTCTCTTCTTTTTCTCCAGGACTTTTTTTTGGACCGAAAAACGTCTTAAGTAGAAAATGAATGCATGGAATGGAACTGACGAATTAGATGATGACACGTCATTTTCACATTTAAAAATATAAAAATTATTTTATTGATATTCTAATTTTTTTAATTTTAAAATAAAAGTTATTTTAAATTATTTTGCGCTTTCTTCTTCCTTTTCCTCCCTTCCCCTCCCCACTCCCCTCGGGCCTTGTCATTGAAGGTCTGGTAAATGAGTTGTCAATTCATTGTTACACGCCAATTGTTGGACCAAATAATAATAATGGTAATAACATAAAGAAACTTTGAAGTTATTACAGTCTTCAATTTAATGGCCAATCAAATGAGTTGCCAATTGATGGTCTCGTGGTAATCAATTTATTTTCTTTATTAACAAAATCAAGAGAAAAAAATTAAAAAAAATTAGAATAATAAAAAGTTATATTATAAGCCTTCTACAACAATTTAACATGATATTTTATTCATATATTATCAATAAATTAAATAATATTATATTATTAAAAAATTTTAAAAATAAATATAATTAATTTTATTTTTAATAAAATAAAATTATTTAATAAAAAATTTATATATAACCACTGTATCAAAAATAAATCTTATTCTAATTACATGTTTTATCCTAGTTTTTAACCTCTCATAGAAGGCAAAGCGTGATTTATTTATGTATAAAAATATGTTATAATCGTATTTAAAATATTTTATATTTATAAAATTTAAAACGATAAAAATTTATATAATATAAATTTTAAAATATTTATATATTTATATTAAGATTATATTATTTTCTCAAAATATTATTAGGTGAGAGGAAACACTTATTACCATCTCTAAAGAGAAATTCCCAAAGAGTCGAGGCAATTGGGGGCACTTAACCAAAAGGTCCAAACCCTTATCTCAAAAATGTTAAAACAAGAAATATCCCTTCTTATTCTTGTCCTATTCTTTCTTTAATTAATTACGTAATTAATTAATTAATTAATTAACAATATTATATCATTTATAAATGGATCTTATAATTTACATTTTTTAATGAAATACTTATATTTTGAAAATATCCAAGGTGATATTTTACATTATTAAAAAATGTACATTAATGTGATATTTGAAGTTAACACAGTCGAGTAAAGATGATGATATGGTTATTGACGAATTAAGCAAGGACATGTTACATTAATTTTTTAAAAATTAAAAAATATTTTTAAATAAAATAATATCTGAATGAAAAAATGTTTTTTAAAAAGACTTTTTTTTTCTCCTTTTCTCCTAAATCATGCTTGAATGACTGGTCCGACCAATCCCCTTCTCTCTAAGAATGATATATATATATATATATATATATATATATAAAACTCATTTTCCTTTCACTCAAGCTCAACTTGTCTTTACCCCCCTCCCCCATGAACTTTTCTCCGATGGTTCGATTTCTATTTTTGGGATTTTAGTTTCCTCACCTTTTTTTTATTATTATTTTAGATTCTGTTAATGAATTGAGTTGTTTTTTTTTTTTTTACGTGATCGAACAGGATCCCCTAGATGTTGGTATGGCGTCTCTGAAAACTGTGATCAAAAGGATGAAACAGGAGAATAGGCGGAAGAAAAAGAGGCTAAGGGCCCAGCAAGATGCACTTGATAAGAAATATAGGGAAATTGGGGAGCTTAGGAGGGTGCAGCAGGACTTGCTTGCTAGGGAAGCAGCCTTGCAAGAGCTGGTTAATGATTCCCTGGTTTCTCTTGAGGCAAATCCCCAGGATTTTGATGCAGAAGCAAGGAGGGATGCTATTCGGAATGTGATGAACAGTGACGACGGAGGTCGCGGGGGCGACAATGGTGGACTCGCCGCCGATCACGGTAAAAAAAAAAGCATGAAAAAATTACTACCGTTTTCAAAACCTGACCCACTCACCTGTATCGAAAAACTGGTCAATTGGACGGTCGGAAACATAAAATTTGCTAAGGGTTTTATGTTTGTTCGTATGTAGGAGGGATTAACAGCGCCGACCCTGGTACTGCTCAGAATCTTGGTGAGGAAGCTGCAATCGCCGCGATACTGGTGGCTATGGCGGCAGGGCAAGTAGGTTAATGACAGATTATTATTAGTCTTGCTCCTCTTGTACTTGTCTACGATCCAAATAATTTTATTTCATATGTTGATTTCCTTGCAATAACTTTAGACGTTATAAATTGCTGATGGATTTTCAGGTTGTAGCTTGATTGTTGGGTTTGATTTTAGTTGGCTTTGAGGAGCTTTGTTTGGTTAATGACTTGCCGTTTTTGAGTTTATTTCCATTCGGATGGATTGACGTAGATGTCTATTTTTATCAACAAAATATGACATAAGTACTTTAGAATAGGCATCTTGGCATAGGTATTTTAGAAGAAGCACTTTAATACAAATACTCTAACAGATATATTCTAAAACAGGTATTTTGACACAAGTACCTTAGCAAGTTTTTTGGAATAGGTACTTGGCATGAGTACCTTAGCACAAGTACTTTAGCACAAATACTTTGGCACAATTACTCTAGCAGATGTACTATAGTATAGTACTTTAGTAGAAGTACTTTCGCATAGATAATTTGGCACAACACTCTTTGGCAGTAGCATTACCTGACACAGTAAGTTCTACGTGATAAAGATCGTGGAGTCAACCTCAGAGGGTTGGCGGGATTCTTGGGTTTTCTCCACACTTGGGATATCTTGGAGAGTATGGCTTGGGGGCTCAAATATGAAATATGTTAAGAAGTGTTTCCTTAACCTTTCCCTGAAATACAAGTTTTACTTTTTTTTTTTTTTCATTTTACAGGTAATACATTCTTAAACGTACTGTCATATTACCAATTTCCATTTTATGTTACCAGAACATCAATTAGAAAATAACTTTCCATAATTACCTCAACCACTACTTTTGTGACCTTCATCTCTCTCCGTAGTAACCATTTTTGTAACTTCCTTAGAGAGACTATAAATAAGGATTCCAAAGCTTCATTTAGGATCTTTTACATTTTAGGCAAACTTATAGCTCTAAAAAATTCTCTACAACTTTTTTCTCTAAAATCCTACAACCACCATAACTTTCACCATTTTCAGCAACTTACAACCTTCATCATTACTACTTGTTACCATACTTGTCTTCCAAGATCTGCTCCAATCTTCCTCTCCGCCATCGCCTGATTACATTTTGTTTTATTAGTTTGCAACGTTTCTTCCTCCGATCAAAAAGAACCCTCAACAATTGGATTGGTTGTTTTATGGGGTCAGTCTGAAGCTGTAATGGCTATGTTGTTCTTATGCTTGGTGGTTATTCGTGGGTTTGGTTTTTCTATCAGGTGTTTTACTTAGTTTTTATATCTGCTCTTTTGTTTTTTAGGCGCTTAGATATGATGTTGGAGTTTGGAATGTAGTCTGTTGGACTCTTTGGAGTTGGAACGTAATCTGTTGGACTCTTTGTTTGATTAAGGATATGTATTTGGCTTAGCAATATATATATATATATATTCATTTTTTCTTCTAGAAATACATACCAAATCATCACATCAGATAATCCCGACCTGGTTACTGGTAAATCCGCATATGATTTCGACCTCTGTTGCGTTGAAAGTTATGCGTTCTTATCAATCAATTCTTTAACTGGTTTGTTCTCCTTCATTGATCCCCGATTTGATTGAATCACAAAGATGTTGGTTGTTTGTTGGAATCCATTTTTCAATCCTCTTCTTGCCTTTGTTTTATGTCCACCAAGAGTTTTTGGCGACCTAAAACAGTTCATGGTGTACAAAAGGTATGGCAACAAGATAAGGTAGCCGCAGATACCAAACAAGATAAGAGATTTGTGTTAGCTAGATTTAGTAATGTGAAATATGCCAAAATGGCTGTATGGAATCTTAACGGGGTATGGTTTCTAAAACACCGGATCGATGTGAATTTGGTGAGATACAAACCGAGAAATGTGTACTGGAGAAAAATGTTGAATCACAAATGTATGGGTTCTGAGAACAGGGAGGATAGCGAGAAGGAGAGTTTGAATATAGGTGATGGTAACAAGGAACATAAAGAGAATAGTTTGGCTCTCAAAAAATCTTATGTCCAATTGTTGAAACATCAGGAGAGTAGAGTAGAAAGTCAAGGAATTTTCTAGGAAGATTGTTAAGTTAAAGGATCAATTATATGATGAAGGGAGTATAAGAGGTTTGATTGATGTATAAAAGCTACACTGCTTGGAAAAGTGTCTAGTGGGTTGGTGTCGAGAGAATGTATCAGTGGATGAAGTTTCTGAACAGATAAAGAATGAGGGATGGTGGATGGTGGATGTGAAAATAAAAAGAATTTCCGGGATTAGGATGTCGATTTATTGGGAGAAATTAGACATTATCGAGAATTTGGAAAAACAGTAGGGAAGTCTTATGAAAGTCTTTGATAAAGTCGAGCAATGGTCGGAGAATTTATCTATGGAGAACAGATCAACTTGGATATCCTGTTATGGTGTCCCTATTCATGCCTGGAATTCCATGACGTTTCAAAATATCGCGAGCAGGTGGGGAGAATTCGTAGGAATTGATAATGATACCATGAATCTTTGTTCTTTTGTTAGGAGCAATGTTCATGTCATTACTGATCAGAATGAGAAAACTGAAGAAGTTGTAAAACTGCAGGTTGGTAATGTGGTGCACTCCATTAGAGTGACTGAGATCGAGCCAGTGCTTATGCCTGCTAGGTATTGTTGTTGTATGAATGATAGTCAAATGTCTAGTGATAAAACTGGTTCAAACATGAATTTTGGGAAGACAAATATTGATAACCCTAGATTGGAGCGAAAGAGCCTGCAACAAGAAGGTGAAGAGGTGGATTTGGGTAAGCAC
>JBBYHM010359560.1:8586-21077 GCA_038381775.1 Adansonia rubrostipa | reverse complement strand
TTGTCTCATGATGTTAAAAAAATACAAATTTTTCTATGCATCATTGTTTTTATGCTTTAATGAAAATATGTTCTTTAATGACAACAATTGATACCATATATGCTTAATGTTTTTCATTTATTAACATTTGGTATCACTTATTTCAAAATATTATTAAGCTCATTGAACATCTTTCATTTCTAGCAAAATATGAGCTTATTGATTTTTTTTTTTTTTACAATTAAAATCTTGGTACCTCTAATGCTTATCTTTGGCCAAGATTTTTCGTTAAGTTTTGTAAGGTTCATGGAGATAAAGCTATTCTTGAAAAATGAACACTTGCATAACAAAAGAAAGCAAATAAAGCATGCAACCTCTTCAAATCAAGCCAAAACCATCAAGGAATGCTCAAACAAGTAGGAACAGTGATCTTTAAAGTCATAATAAGCATATCATCAAAGTGTGGTAAGTTTGAGATAATTTTTAAACTAATGCTATTAAAATCCTATCAGTTAGCATTAAGTTTGGTGACATGCATGAATAAATTATAAACAATTGGTATTCTTGTGTGTAATATATACTTGAGATAATTTTTAAACTAATGCTATTAAAATCCTATCACTTAGCATTAAGTTTGGTGACTTGCATGAATAAATTATAAACAATTGGTATTCTTGTGTGTAATATATACTTGAATGAATCTTTGAACATGTCTTTGGTGACATGTATGAATAAATTATATACAATTGGTATTCTTGTGTGTAATATATACTTGAATGAATCTTTGAATATGTCTAAGTGCTTATGTACCATCTTTAAGAATGTTCATTAATTAAATGTTTGCTTAAATGATTTTATTGGCATGTCATGAATGAGCAAATGATTTTGAACCTATGAAAGTTTGTTATGTTTTTCTTGAAAATTTTACATGGCTAACTAAATATTATGAGTAATACGCATGTGTTGTAAAAATTCAAAAGTTTGGTATCTATTATGCATCTAGACAATAATTGGATTAATAATTCCTAAAAATCCTTCAACAATTGGTATATTCTATTACTCATAATCTCAAATGTGCATAAATGTCTTCAAAATAATACAAAAATTGCATAGACTACGCATTAGGGCTTAAATGCATAATTTTTTTTCAATGATTAGTATACATGCTCTTACAAGATTCAAAATTAGTATACTTCTTAGAAACTTTGTTGGAATTATTCCTTTAGCTTTGAATTAATCTACCTTTACCTTTTTGATATTCCAAAAAGGGACAGAAGTTTAGGGGTAATTTATTTGTGCTTTATTGATATATAAGCTAGCAAATAGGAAGACTTCACATGTGCTTACACTATCTATATTGTTGAAATTTTTAATATCTTGTGTTGGTACTCTTATAACCAAATATGACCATAAATGCCATTGCCAAGTTCTTTTAAAAAGCATTTTATAAAATCTTCAAAATTCTTTCATAATGTTTTTATTAAAAGGGAGTTTTATTGAAAATCTTTAAATGATTAAGCGGAAGTTTTACAAGTAAATTTACCTTAAGTTTTATCATATCAAAAAGAGAGAGATTGTTAGCTATATTAGCTTTGAATTAATCTTGGTTTTGATATAACTAAAACTTAAGCTTAATTAGCTTGTGTTTAAATATTTTCAAGTTAGTATTTTTCTATGAAATATTTTGTAAACACTTTGAAAAATACTAGAATGTGTTTTAACTCCGTCATGCACCCAAATAAGTTCTTAATACATATATTTATATAAAACATTTTTTAGATAAATTTTACATGTTTTAAAGTCATGAAAAACCTCTTAAAATTGATTTTTATATGAATGTATTGATACATTTTATGTATGTATTGATACAATGCTTGGCAGTAGCTTAGGTTCTCATAAGACCTTTAATTGTATCGATATAATGCCGCTTGTATTTATACACCATGGTGAGTATTGATACACACCTTGCTTGTATCAATAAAGTAAGCTTTGACGATAATTTTTTAAGAGTTTGCATAGCAATGTGTTGATACTCCAACTTATGTACTAATACAGCTTAGTGGAAAGGAATGAAAACCACTCAAATGAAACTTTTAATAGCTATATTCCTTCACCAAACATCCCCAACAACCACATTCATGATTAAGGTTATGAATCAGCCTCTGTAGACCTCCAACAAGATGAGGTACCAAAAGACTAAGCTTAAAGTCATATTTTTTATCTTTTTTATATTTCTAAGTAATCTTTGCGTATAGGATTAATTTTTCCTATCTATTCTTGTATTCTTTGTATTTAGAATTGTCATCTTTTGTGCTTAAACTCTTGTAACACCTACCCTATTACACTCCAATCTTTGTTCATTTTCACTATTCCATATAATGCCCTTTATGAATATAACCTTTAACTCTTTATGGGAGCTATGATTCCATATGTATAAGTAAAGCTCTCATTATAAGTCATATGCCCAATGAACTAGTCTAGTTGCTAACTACTTCAAGGTGCTTTAGCCTTTGGAACATCAAAGCATACAAGTTATACACAAGGGTCAATTACTTACTTAAGATGAAGGTAATTATACAGTGAATGTCAAAAGTGAATTCAACCATGCAAACACACTTATTAATGGATTAATTGCACTTTGGTCTAGTCCAATATATCACCATCTCTAGGCAATATATTTATGTCTCTACTTAGGAGTCAAACCACTCCAAATGACAAAGACAAGCTATCTCCTCAATTGAATTTAGGTGACATGATAGTCTTAACATGAGTTAATTGCTCATATTAACCCTATAGATTATGGACTATTGATTTAGACTACTTACCTTAGAATATTATCTTCTCGCATATAAAGTCCATTATATGTAACATTCAACAGCATAAACACAAGTAGTCAGTGAGCCACATTTGTTTACATTTACTTAGCATGTAGATCTAAATGAGGATGGAATAACAATGATATAAAGAAACCGTAAATATATAAATATGAATAATGAATTCCAATTAATGAAATACATCAAAATGTTTTTCATTCTTAGGGTATTCGTAACAATTTCAACCTAAAGGTAGAAGTTGTATCACTATGAGGAAATAGCTTAACAGTGATGGAAAATTTTTTTGCTACTGATATAGCTTAATAGTGATAGAGTTATGATGAAAATTTATCTTTAAATGTGAATTACTCCTTGTGACAGAAATTAGTGACAGAAAAGTGACAAAATTAATATTTTGTTACAAAATATGTCATATAGTTTTGGTTGCAATTAAAATTAATTTCTTTCAAACACTCTGTTATGGAAACTTTGTCATAATCTTTGAAATCATAAATAGTGATGACACTTAGTGATGGAATTGATATAGATTTAATTTATTTATTTAGATTTATTAAAAAATATTATTATTATACATAAAAATATGTTGCGACAACTTGACAAATTTGTCACGAAGTTAGTGATAGAATATTTGTGATAGAATTTTATGTCACAAGGATCGAAATTATACATAGTGGTAAAATTTTATGATGGACATGTGATAGATTAATTACTTTACTTTCAATTAAATAAAAAATAAAATAAAATAATAACAGATAAAAAAGAAATTTGTATGTGATATATATGTGTTTTTTAAATGTATATTTTTATATTCAACTTGAAAGCTTAAATACAATTCATAAATTAATAAAAAATTTAAAAATTATTTTTATATTAATATTTATATATTTTAATAATTAAATTTAAATAAAAATATTTTTTATTATTAAATACTAATTCAAACTAAGCTGACTCAGGTGGATATCTCAACCCTGGATAGTTCTAAGGAGTACCCATGGTTCACTTTTTATTTATAATCTAAAAACAAAATATTATTAATAATAACAAATATTTAAAATGATAATTTAAAAATATAATAAAAAATCATACGCCATTTAGTGCATTTAAATTTTTTATTACCCTTCCTTTAATGGAAGCCCTAACTTATTCCTCAATTTCTTTCTCCACTTAGGTTTTTCCATGTCCTCTTTGCCCATTTTTAGTTTTTATTACATTTTTCCATGCTACCCACACCTATTTTCAATTTTATTTTGGAAATCAAAACGAAACTTATGACAAAAAATTATCTTATCCTAAAATAAAAAATGGTCATAAATCTTTAGCTGTTTCGAAATGGCATGGCTGTTCCTTTCATCAATAAGATGTTTGTTCTTGTCAAAGATGGTGCTAGTTTAGAATTGACAAGATTACTGGGTACCATTTTATTTCTTTTAATCTTTAATTTCCATTTTATAAGTAATTGTTTTAGCTAAGAATAAGATCCAGTCATGGTTAATTTGATCATATGTTTTGGTATTTTCTTTTTTTTCTTTCAAATCTCAAGGTGGCCATGTTAAAGAATAGGACACAATATACTTAATATAAGGATAGTCTTTGTTGCAAGTCAACCTATTAGGAATTTCTTTGCTTTTAATATGCCTTTGGTACATTAGCCATTAACATTTGGAGGCCACTGAGGTTGTTTTCCTCTTACTATTTATATTTGTCTAATATATAAATAGTTTTTGTTTCAATGAACTAACTGATTGAACTAGTCCCCTGTTGCCCATGAATGTTGTTTTCCTCTTAATATTCATATTTATGTTTATATTTTAATATTAGGGTTAGCTAAAGATTCTTAATTTTTCCATGAGCTTTTAGGTTGGCTATAGCTTTTTCTTTGAATAGAATAAGACTTTAGTTTCTCTATTATTAGTAGAATCATAGACTCAGAACTTTCTTGGACATTTAGTCATTTAATTGAGACCTACTTGGTTTAATTCTTTAGCTTTTTAAAATGTACATTTGATATTTATGTTAAAAACATTTTCATACATGAATATGTTCAAAAGTAAATATATTTGTGTCAAATACTTTATGGATTGTTCAATTTTATATAGTTTTTTTTATTTTCCTGTTTTATATTTGATTTGAACGGTAGATTTTTTCTCCTAACTTTAATTAGAGAGAGCAAAAAATACTAAATAGAAAAGGTTTATTGTGTGTCACTTAAGTTTTGGTTAATCTATTTAATTATAGTTAAAATAAATAGCTAAATAATATATCTAGGCTTGGGGTAAAATTTTGATAAATTTATGGGTTAAGAAACTAAAATTTCTTTTTATTATTGCTTTAATGGTAATGGTTCAGTGAATGCTCTACGTATTTTTTACTTCAAGTTCACAGATTTAATTGGAATTGATTATGGTGAAGGGGCAATTGAGCTTGCTTAAAGCCTTGTTGCTTGAGATAAATTTTCAAACATCAAGTTTCTAGTATGGATGGAATTCCAAAATGCTAACTAGATCTAAGTAGATCCACCTTCTTTTTTCCTCTTATCCATGCTATAAGAAAATTTTAGTACTATCATGGTCTTTAATATGGAGTGCTTACCACCCATGTTAATTGAATTGCTGTAAGATTTCTTTATGTGTGCATCAGTTTATTCTTTTTATTTATTTATTTATTTATTTATTTTATACGTACAATATGGTGAAAATACTAACATAGAAAGATGTTTTTATTGATAGTGACAAACTTAATGCTTGTAATGCTACAAAGGGATGAACATAAGGGGAAACTAAGTATACATATTAGACACTTTTGCTTAAGCTAGTATGTTTTTCTCTTAAATTGTGTTATTGAGATTTGTTTTTTTACATTGCTTTTGATTTAACATGTTTTATTTACTTTGTAAACACTTCACTTTGTTTGGGCTAACATCTAAGGCATTAAAGGTCATCATTCAACGCATTAGCAAGACCATTTGGTCAAGCATCTATCAGTCCACCCATTATGCCTAATTAAGGTGAGTTGTTTAGAGAGCCAAAGAGGCATAAAATTCACATTCTTGCATAAATGTATTGATGTATAGTCTCCACATCATCAAAATTCAAAATTCTACTAGTTGTATCAATACAAAAAACAATGTATTGATATATTTGCTTAATAAATTGATACAAGGCTTGGCAATAGTGAAATCATGATTTTTGGCCAAAATGTATTGATACATCTTGAATGTATCGATATATTCACAATGTATCAATATATTCTAGGCAAAATTGCCCACTGTATTGATACATTAAAGAATGTATCGATACATTTGAGCAAAATTGCCTCATTATGGCATTTTTTTGCTCTTGCACCATCGATCCAAAATTCTAATTTAGTCATATTTTTGGCATAAAATCATCCAAATTCATATTAAGCCTTAGTATTAGACTTGTGATTGGGGGGTTAATTAAATTTTTTAGATCCAAATGGCTATAGTATAGGACATTTTGATGACTTTATTTAATTGGTTAGAGGGCATTTTGTTCCCTTCTCATGTGTCAGCTGCATAAAATGGCTTGGATCTACCTATCAAGCTGGTCAAGCCAATGAAATTAGGAACATAGTGTCTTGTCCTTATTTGAGATACATGCACCGAAGTTCTAGATTACCCTTGCTTTTTGTATTTTGGCTCCATTATTCACATGCCCTTATAACAGAATTTTGATTTCAGCCTAGAGAGAACTTTACATTCAGTTCTTACATCCCGTCTACATATATATTAGCCATCTAGAACCCCAAAACATTCTCTTTTTCATAGCCCTCCATATTATCCCCAATAAACACCTGTAAAACACCATTTTAATCATTTTATTTGTTTTTCTTCTTACTAACTCATAGTAGGTAAGTAAAAGCCAAAAATGTAACATTTTTGTTTAAAAATCCTCATCATTTTGAAAAAAAAGGCTAAAAGGACTTACTGGAACTTATTAGGAAGCTAGGATTCCAAGCTTGTTGGTTTTTTTTTTTTTCAATTTATCTCTTTATTCTTGTTATCTTTTCATGTCATATGTCATGCTAGTAGGCTTTTTTATGCAATAATGACCTCTTGTAAGCTCTATGCATTATGCCTTATTTCATTAGTTTATGATTTTGTCATGCATTCATGCTTAAAAATCAGGTCTTCATGTTGTCATGAAAATTTTGGCACATGTTTATGTCAAGAAAACATTTTTCTCTATGCTCATATAATGTTTTATGCCTCTGTAAACATTTTTCGGTATGGTCGTTCATTCTTTCTACTTAAAAATCATTCTTTATGCTGCCATGAAATTTTCAATACATGTTCATGTCATGAAAACATTTTCCTCTATGCTCTTGTCATTTTTATGTCTTCGTAAAGATATTCTAGTATATTCATGCATCATCCATGTTTTCTTGCACTTTTAACATTTTTTGATAAAAATTATGTTTTTTTGATACTCCAGCATGATTTTACCATTTGATGCCATATTTGAATGTCCTACTTGATTAAAAATGCTTGCTTGATGTCTTATTCTTATGTCAAAATCTATTTTTTTTCAAAACCCCTTAAGTTAAGTCCATATTACCTATAATAAATGGAGATTAATATAGATTTAATGTTTTCTATCAATTGTTCTTCTAATCTTGGGGAAAAATTAAGTTCTTCATGTTTGGATTCAAAGTAAAATAGGGCCAAATATTTTAATTTTCAAAAGCAAAATATATCTTTTAATTTTTCTCAAGTTGTTTACGCCTTAATCATGTGTCTTAATGTTTTTTTCTCGTGACATAGTTAACAGGTTGTTTTATTGTCTTAAACTACTTTGGGTTGTGCGAATGTGCTTGTAAAGCTACTATCATTGGCATGAAAAGAATTTCCTCCTTTTAGCACTGGCAGCAATATGCCTAGGGCTTGGAAAATCATTTTTGAACCTTAAACAATTTTTTATATATTTTTTGGAAATTTTCCTTTAAAGGGCATCAAATTATCTTTCCAAAGGTGTCCTATTTACCCCCAGATCATTATAGAAGAAAGAGTTATGATTTTTGAAATCTTTGCTATTGAGAATTCTTAGAATCAATGATTAACAATCTATTTGGTTTGACCCCTCAAATGATTTTTCTAGAATTTTTGAATATTTTTCCCAATAACTACTTGAAATTATCTTTTAAAAAAGGTATTGTTTGTGATTTAATGATTTTGAATGTGTCCAAAATGATTTTTCAAAGTTCCTTACATCCTTTTCCCTGCATGTGTCACTAGTGCTGACGCAAACTTAACTTAAAAAACTGATTTTCTAAGATTTTTTAAATATTTTTAAATTAATCCTCATTAAGTTATCTTTTTAAGTTATCTCACTCAACCCCTAAGACCTTTAAATTAGCTTGAAATAAAATTGAAAATGCGAATAGTGCAATGTTGTCCTTTATTTTCAGCATTAATCAAAATTAATTGATTCCTTCTAACTTCTTTTTTAAGGAATTTGAATACTTCTAGGCGAGTCCGATCAACCTTATTGAATCCAAAAACATGTGTTAATCCCTTTAGTTTTAGATCAAGCCTGAGCTTCTTTCAAATTTTATTATCCTTATTTTTATCAATCCTACCCTTTTGTAGTAAAAATCACCGATTTGGTAAAAAATGTCAAAAATGTTATTTTGTTAAGAAATTATCAATTTTTTTTTCAATTTAAATCTTTTCATCTCATTTTGTCAAAAATAAATTTCTCTAGGCTTTTCTAAACCCAAACTCGATTTTCATAGCTCAATCAACCCATGAATTCAAATGTGTCTTAAAATTGTTAACTTGGTTATTTCTAAATAATCAGTGACAATTATGAGATACATATGGATTTACCTTTGTCTTTTCTTTTTTGTGTGATTTATTTTACAAAATATATTTTGTTTTTCCTATATCTCACTAAAATGTTTCTCTTCATGGTGTTCATTCTGCATTCATATTTTTAAATTGTTTTGGAAAATTACAAAGGCAATGTTTCTTGTTAGTATCCCTTAAGCGATTAGCCCGTAATATTCAATTTGTTTTTCAAAATTAAATCTGAAGAATATTTTTGTCAAAAATCTCTATGTTTTCCACCTCTGTGAGATGTAATGGGATTAAAATTCTTATTAAAAACCTATATTTACTACTTTATATGAATTCATGCTTAAAAGGGGATTATGTCAAAAATAATTATAAGTCAAAATCTAGAAAATTAAAATTAATAAAGGGATGCTATACGGTACCGATTTAGGGTGTCGTAGGGATGTTAATCCTTTCTTATATGTAATTGACTCCCAAACTTAATTGTCGAATCTCTAGACCATGTAGACTTTGGAATTGATTTTTCGAGTTTCGTGACTTAGATTAATCGTTGAATCTCTAGACCATGCAGACTTTGGAATTGATTTTTCGAGTTTCGTGACTTAGATTAATGGTTTAACTAGGCATCAGTCATGCTTAGCCCAATGATTGGTGGTGACTCTAAATGTAGTGGCCACCTAAGACCAGTTAAATGAGAAATTCTTCCAATGATCTCCCTTCTATGATCAAGAGTTGAGAATCCGTAGTTCCTCAGTTCTATCACACTAAAAGAAAAAAATCCTAGTCAAAAGGATGTTTTTCATCAAGAATTTTATCTTTCCTGTTATATATTAAGTTGTGCACACTTCCCACTTCATGAGATTCTAAGAGGCACTTGCTACATTTTTAATATTTAGTTTTGCTATGTTGGAATATATAGGAACCTTTATTACTTTGTAAAATTTGATTATGACATTTTTTTACCATTGAGTAGCTCGTAGCACATTGCCTTTTGTTAATTACTTTGTCAATTTGTTTTTAGGGAAACTAAGAGATTGACCATTTAATTGTGTAATATAGTTTTTTATAAGTGCATGAGATGCAAATTAGGAAGCTAGGATTCTTGGAATTGAATATTTCTTATTTGTATTGTCTACAAATATTATGACATGCTATTTATTCAAACCTATTATTAGTGCAAACTTACTTGATATTTAGATTTAATAAAAAGTTCTTTATTATTTAAATCCTATTGATGATTTTATGTCATAAGAAGATTGTATGTATGCTTCAATATGGAAGATGAAGAAAAAAATTATGATAGAAAAGCAACAGATTTTTAAATTCTATGGCCAAATAAGAAAATATTTAGTGATAGAACTAGTGATAAAATTTGAAATTATGACGAAAATTTGTAAAAAAATTGTGATGGATCTTTAAATTTTTTGATGTAATTAATGATAGAATTTATATGAGGACAAAAAATTTTGTGATAGAAATAGTGATGAATTTTTAAGTTGTGACGGAATATGGTGATGAGCAATTGCCTTAGTTAGCCAAAATTTATGATAGAATATTAAGCTTTTATGACAAAAAAATTATAACTATATTAATGACAGAATAAATGAAACTTGTGACAGAATTATTACTGATAAGGGTATTAGTGATAGAAATTTTTCTCACTATTTCTGTCACTAATTTCTATCTATGATGTAAATATAGCTTTTTTTAACGGATTTTTTTGGTCACTGTTAAGACAATATCTAGTAGTGTATCTATATAGGGCAAATTGTATCGATATAATGTGTTTTTTATCAATACAATGTTAGGATTTTTTGGGTTTTTTTTTTAGTTATGGGAAGCAATTTCCATTGATACAAACACCAAATGTAACGATACTAAATGACATTTTCACCACAAACAAGATTTCTTACCCAAGTTTTCTTGCATTTCACCTTCTTAATGGCCTTGAATTACTTCATAACAATGAAAGAGGTCCTTTACCAACATTTTGACATCAAATTATCAGCATGAGAACCACCCACAAACTTTAAGCCATTAAAGCTTGACTGAGCTTGGGATAAGTAAGAAAAATTATACAAACATGTTTACATGAAGATAACAATATACACATCACAAATACAAATAGTCCTAAAGAAAATCGAACAATTTCTAATAAAAAATAGCTAAAACAACCAGAATCTAAACATTAATCATAGCAATTAAACTTGGCCTTTCAACATGAATCAAAATTTCTGAGCATAAGCATTCATTTGGCTCATTAAAAAAAGGAATACAAAAGGAAATGAACAAAATTTAAGAATTTTACAGGAATTTTACCTTAGAAAAGCTTGAAAATTTAGGTATTTTAGTGTTTTTTCTCTTTGTATTTTCTTGCTAAAGCCTAAGGTCTTCAAATTGAGAAAATTGTCCCTTATTTATAGGGATGAAGGTTAGAAGAACATGCAAAAAAGGCCTTTGGCCGAACTTTCCTAGAGATTTCTAGGAATTTTTTTCTTTTTTATTTCATATTTATTATATTATTATTTTAATTTGATTTTTAATTGATTTGATTTAGACTAATTATGTTTGTCTTTTAGTGAATTATGTCACCTATGACATCATCAAGGTCTATAGGGTTTTAGATGATATTTATGTATATTGTAAAATTATACCATAAAAATTAATTAGAATGACTAAATTGTAAAGATAAAAAATTATGTATTTGCAATAAAATTTCATATGATCAATTTAATTTATTCTAATAACAAATCCATTTTAATGTTCAAGAAAAAACTTTAAAATTGCAAACTCATACAACTTTAAGCAAAAAACCCTATCGAGAAAAATTATTTCATGAAAACAGTGCAGAACTCATAAAATAAATTGACTTTTCACATCGTAATTTAATATGAATTTAATGAGGATATTTGAAGAATTTTAAAAATTAGAAACTCAAAAAAAATCATCTCGGAAAAATTTACAGAGTAAAAAACTCCATAGCTTAAAAATGAAAAAATTCTAAAAAAAACAAAACAAAGCTCATAACATAAATTGAATTTTGAAAAACTGATTTAATATGAATTTAATAATAATATTTGAAGAATTAAAAAATTATAAACTAAGAAAAATCTTACTAAAAAAATTTTACGGAGTAGAAAACTCTGTATCCTAAGAACAAAAAAATTCCAAAAAAAAAAAACAAAACAAAACTCATAAAATAAATTGAATTTTAAAAAATCAATTTAAAATAAATTTAATAAAAATATTTGAAGAACTTTAAAAATTATAAACTCAAAAAACTCCATATCCTGGAAACGAGAAAAATTGAAAAATAGGTTCAAACTTTACAAAATTGGATTTTATCCAACATATTAATCAAAATATAATTTTTAAAAAAAATAAAGGTAAAGACCGAAAATCTAGAATAATTTTTACCAAAAAATTTTATGAGTCATGGTATTGTGAAAAATTCAAATTTGAGTCTTATAATTGACAACTTTATACCTCACGGTAAAAAATACCAATATAAATTTTCTCTTAAATATTTTTTATTTTTCAGAGTGTATATCTGCATAAGTACCACACAAGTATCCCTAAAAACATGTGTTGTCAACTTCCCAAAATTAACGAAAAATTTCCAAAAATTCATAAAAATGGGAAATATGATCATGATAACATTTGCAAAAATAATTTAAAATTTCACAAGCATAAAATTGAAAACTAATTTTTTTACCTTGCAGTTCATTTTTTTATACGAGGTTTGTAATGTACAACTCTTGTCTTGCGCACCTGCAGTCATTTTATGCATAACTAAATAGGCCTTGAAAATGTTCATTTCACCTAAAAAAGGCTACCCTTATTGGGCAGCCACTTAGTTCTAG
>JBBYHM010359541.1:0-21079 GCA_038381775.1 Adansonia rubrostipa | reverse complement strand
TATATATAATATTTTGTTAGTTTAGATCTGTCTTCAAGCTTAGAGTTTGTCTTATGTGAGCTTCCTGGAATATATTGTATAAAGTCATCAAATTATGTAATTTTTCCTTTCATACATATATATATATGTATATATATATATATATATATATATATATGCGTGATTAGAAGTTCTCATAAAATCCACTTTCAAATGACAAAGCTGGTAAAATATGTTACTTGAACTCAGAATGAAAACAGATACGAGTATATTTTTCTTATATTCAATTGCATATTCATGTTCGGACATGGATAATTTAAAAAAAATAATAAAAAATAAAGCATCGGATAACATAGCTTGTTAAGTAATTTATAGGCAAATTTACGTCTCCAATATGAAGAATTCCATGGCTTAAAAGAAGAGGAAAGAGATATGGAGAGACAAAGGCTGAAGAGCTTATAAATAAATTTTGGATAGATTCCTAACCTAGAATTGAAAGGAATAACATGCATCTATGTTATCTGAACTTTCATTTTTTCAAAGTATTTGTCTGATACTTACGTCCGACACATATTCAGACATAAATATAATAATATAATCTTTTAAATATATAAAAAAACTACAAAAAAAACATTCCTATATCGAACACAGACTTATATCCGATTAATCTCGAGTTCGGATAACGTAAGTATGGAGTAGCTAACAGCCTTCTTTCACGGAACCAGACTGCCTAATCATAAAAAATTAAGAGGCAAATTTGCATCACTAAAACCATTCATGCTTTGAAAACAAAGCCATATACAAATCATGGATTCCGGCAAGGGCAAGCTCGAGAGTCGAGAGGCATAGGTTGAAATCTTGATATAAGTTGTAATTTCATAATGCGTCAAGGGCAAAAAATACCCAAAAATTTAAAACTGATGGGCAAAAGAGACCCAAAACATTAAAATTGAAAGGCAAAAGTGGCAAATGCTACATTTTGTCCGGAAAATTGGGGGGCAAAAGTGGCAAATGCTACATTCTATTTGGAATGTAACATAACCTAAGAGAGTGGTGAGTATTACGTTACCCTCAATACTATCAAATCTTGAAACTGTATGTAATATCACATTAGTGACCTAGAGGAATGTTTTTGAACCAAACAAGATAATCTCATGACGAAATGTTAGATTCCAACCACTAATCTAAAATTATCCGACCCAAACTACCCCAAAAGGATAAAGTGAGGAAAAGGGTTAAGCCCAGACAAGAACAACATATTCCATAATTAGGATGTGACATATTGAACTTAGAGTGAAAATTTTTGGACATATATAGTGTTGGAAGAGTAAACAACTTTGGTCACATGTCCTAGTTTTTTATGTTATGTACTCTGACATCAGCCGTAACCTTAGATTTCCACTCTATCAATGCCACTATCATCGTTGTCCTCAGAGCTGGATTCTTCTCGATAGATGATATTCATGATCATCTTTGTGGCTTGGCCAACAGCATGAGATGTTTTTCGAGCAGCCCCAGCGACAACAGGTTGTAAAGAGATGATTGGTAAACTAGCCCGTTCTTGAATCCTTGCTGGATAGAGATGCCACAGAAGGTGAAGTTTCTAATAAAGGAAATGGGATTAAAAACAAGATCGATACCAAGCCTTATGTCGGGGGTCGGGGTGAGGTTTGTTTGAGAGCTGACTTTTGAACTTACACATGGTCTGCTGATGAGCGAGTGAACCAATCTGCCGAATTCTAGCTTCAGCAGCCTGCACAGCTTGAGCGGATTTGTTGACACCATCGGCAATCTCTTGGCTACGTGTCGAGTGCAAACCAAAGCATTATACTCAAAATCATGAAAGCTATTGTAAGCAGCGCAAAGTTTAAAAGTCTAAGTCATATTATTCATTTGATACAAGAAAATACGGAGAACGAGTATCATCTGGCAGCAAAACCCGAGAACCCCCAAAGAGACAAATTTTCTAGGTTTTGGTACTGAAATAGTGATGGCTGATAGCCATTGTTTAAATATCCTAGGATATAGCAGATCATATAGAAAGAAAAACCTTCCATAACAAGCTCACTTATTCCTACAAGACTGCATTATTCTTCGTTACATGATCTGTTGTTAGCATGCTACTATATTACTCGGATGTGGGTTATCAGATATGGATATGTATTAACATGGGTATGCTGAATTTTTGTGAGTTTTTACGTATATTTGAAGGATCGTACCCTTATATCCATATCCAAGTATGTGTCAAAATGGGTGTCAGACACAAGCAGTTCAGGTAAAATGAAGAGTTGAAGTAACATAGGAATGCTAGACGGTTAGTTCCAATGACTAGGGTTCAAACCCAGGCAGCCTCTAGTATCCAAAGAAAAAAAAAGGGGTGGGGGTGAGCGGAATCCACTTACTGCTTCAGATTTAAGAGACACAATTATATGCATAACTATGCAACAAAAAGATGAAAATAAGATTTAATTGTCACCTCAAATCGCTTAGTTCCAGTGTAAGATCACTGATCTCCATGCCTGAAAGCCTAATTGCAGCCATAGTACTCGGAAGTTCCTCTCGAGCTGTATCTGCTAGCTTTGAAAGAGAAACTGCAGCTCTTCTCATTGCCTGCAGAACCGACAAAAAGTGAAATAAATGTAACAATTATTAAATGTAAACTAGACGTAATCATTAAATCATAATGGAAAACTTAAGTTCAATTTTATCGCAAACTATAGCATTCCTTTCTTCAACTGAGGCTGATCTAGACCTCCTAACGATCACGTAAAGGCTACATAATTACAGTTTAAAATCAAGTATGGTAGCTATCCGGATGAACAAGCTTGAACTAAACTGTCACTATTAACGGTTCAAATTGCAAGTAAGGCATGAACGAAATCATGATATATCAAACATTGTTTTTCACTACGCATTACAGCAATAATCAAATTAGGTCACATTCATAACACAAAAAATAAATAAATTAATAAAAATAAAAAAGGACAAACTATTCAATTGTAGGTGAAATGGTGAAACTATGTCACTTTGACCTTTTCATTTTTCTTCAGTACTTGCGTTTGATACATACTCGGACATGGGTATGAGGAACTAACCTTCAAGGGCCCTCTAAATACATGAAAAAAAACTTTAAAATAAAAAAAAAAACTTGAACATGCCCACATTGGAGACATACCCATATCTGATATTCATACCCGAGTCTGAGTAACATAGCTGAATAAACAACCTAGCGTATCACGTCTACATCAAAGTTTCAAATACGATGTCAGAACTTACAAAGAGTGTTGGAACAGCTGCAATGACTAGACTTGTAAACGCCAAAGAAGTCTGCATGCATCCACGTGATTGGTATTAATCGATCAGCAAAAATCGAAAATCTCAACGCCAAACATAGTCTTTAGTACCAAAACTTGAAGACAATATCATAAACATAACAAAATTGAAAAAAGTACATGAAACACTTAAATTTCTACCTCTGTCTATAAATGGAATCTATCCAATTTTCAATAAAACTGCACAAATCAAAATTATCGAACAAATAGTTCAAATGCCATAAGCATCCGATAACTACAAAAACACACCAAAACTATAATAAGGAAACTATAAATCTATAATCAACACCACAAGGAATATGCAATCATTTCAAACTTCCTACATTACAAAACCTTAATATAAGAAGCAATTTTGAAATAGACTTCCAATCCATACTAAACCAACTAACAACTGTATCAAGCAAGCACCTAACAACAAAACAATACCCTCCAAGCACTGAAAAACCAAGAGAGAAAAGCATAGTCTTACCAAGTTACCATTCCAACATTATCAAACGTCCAAATTCCAAACATCAAAAAATTTCATATATATATATATATATATATATATATATATATATACATGCGTACGTATGTAAGCATGCATGCAAGTATATAACATTGAAAAAAACTACATGCAAACAAGAGATACCTATCAAATTTGAAAATATCCTTATAAGCACTCGCATAAAACATGCCAAAACAAAACTACCACAAAAAAATCTTCAAATAAGCAGCAAATAATCACAATCCTAATGAACTACCCATTTACAGAAATCAAATCCATTACAAGCACCTACTAACAACACCTTCCAACCAATAAAAACGCAAAACGAAGTAACTCTTATCATTCCAATATTCTCACACCTTAAAAAAAAAAACCATGAATTCCATATAGAAAACTCTAAAAAGACATTAAAAAAAGAACCCAAAACTTCATAAAAATAGAAAGCACCCACATAGAAACAGAACAAGCCAAAAACAAGAACTACCTAAAGCACCTAATAACCTCAATGCCTTAAGTTAAAAATCATACCGTACAAGCAATAAAAGCAAACAGATAGAAGGCCTGATCACTCAAGCTCATCTTTTGAGTTGAAATAAAAGTTGGGACAATTCGGTCACCAACTCCCACATTGTAATTCTCATTAGATTCATCCCCAATATTAAAATTTGAATTTTGGGACAATCCTTTGGACTCCAAACTTAAATCCTTTGAAGTTGAATTGGTAGAAGGAGTGGAAGAGCAAAGTGGGACGAAACAAAAAGAGGGTTTCAAAGAAAAGGGAAATGAAGTGGATGATTTCAACAAGGAAATTCGGGTTTTTGTCTTAGAAGGGAAAAAAAGGGATTGAAGCAAAGAATTTTCTGTGGGGTTTGCGTTTAAGAAAAGATTGAGTCTCATTTGAGGGAATTCTGGAAGAACAGAGTTTTGAGTTTGGGACGAATGAAAGGAAGTGAATTCCCCCTTTTTTCAAAGGAACTGAAAAAAATAAAGAAAATTTGAGGTTAATGTTGTCTGTCTACTAACTGTTGAAACGGTGGATATTTGTAGTTTGGCTTACTTTGCTTTGTCTTTGTCTGTCCAGAGTTCCAGTTCGAAGGTTACTACAATCGACGTAAATGAGGTATTTGGATTCTAAAGTTATTTAAATTTGTTTTTTTTAAATAAATTTAATTTAATTATTGTAAAGTTAATTTCGAATCATTTAAATTATTAAATGAATCAAATTTAAATATTTTAATATTAAACTTGATTATTTAATAAGTTTTATAAGATTTTTTATTACTTTTAATTAATACCAAAGACTTTCAATTCTAATTTAAACTCAAACTTAAATACAAATAATCGAATTTAAAGTCAAATATAAATATCGAATTTAATTTTTTTAAGTAAATTAGTATAATCGAATAAATTCAAGTAATCCTAATATTATCTAAAATCAAATACCTTGAACTCAAAATGAAGAACCTATTTTTCTTTTTCCTTTTTTTAATCAGTATTTACTGAATTTGAGCTACAAATATTCTAACCATAATTTGTCTTCTCTTCAAAGTGCTTCACCTCCAAACTCATAATTCTTTTTAAAGAGATTATAATCTAAGAATAAAAAAATGATTATAAATATTTAAATTCGAATCTAAGATCTACTAATTGCATGAACTGAACTAAGCTCCGAACTAACTTATTAATTGGGTTTTACCTTCCACAAAGAGAGATGGAAAAGAAAAAGAGCAAAATATGGAAGAATTGTAAGGGTATAAAATAAAGAAGAAAGCAAAACTGGTAAGATTGCATTTTCCTTTCTCTTCAAAACTGCATACAATTACATTTCACATTGTGGCATTACTTAGTTGATTAACCCTTCAATAATTCTCTAAATAAATAGAAAAGCATAGGAGAAAAAAAATTAAACATACTTATGTCAAGCAGATATCCATATCTACACTCATATCCGAATCTGAGAAAAATAAATTAGGGATTGCCATTATAAACTATAAGTACTGTTTTTTGTTTTCAACAAAATCTAAAACACACAACTCACAGAAAGTGAGCAATAAAAGAAGAGAGAGGAAAAGCATCAGCATGGGGAAAGCATTTCTTCATGTTCAAAAAGGCTCAGAAAGTCCCATCTTCACAGTCACACCCGAGTCCGAGTAATGTAAACTTGTCATTGTTGCCATAAACTATAAGCACTGTTTCTTGTTTTCAACAAAATCTAAAACACACAATTCACACAAAGTGAGCAATAAAAGAGGAGAGAAGAGCATCAGCAGCATGGGGAAGGCATTTCTTCATGCTGGAAAAGGTTCACAGAGTCACAATGCAAGAAATGTTGCCATATCAAACTTAACCTGTTGTTAAGCATATCGGAGATTGCATTTGTTTCGACCTCTTCCTGAAAATCGAAAGAAAGTATTGTTTCTTAAATAAAATTTCCTTCGGCAAAATGGAGAAAAGACATAGTTTAGGGCTTTAGGCAAAGTGAAGGTTATGTTGCTCTAATTCTTCATTTTTCTTTTAAGTGCTATGTCTAATATCCATATTTGATGTATTTCTGGACATAGGTATACAGATATGATACTCCAAGGGCTATCCAAATACATGAAACTTTTGTAAAAAAATTGAAAATACCTATGTCAAACACATACCTATCTTTAACGCACACTTAAGTCCGAGCAACATATAATGAAGGTATATTTGCTCACTTTCACATGGTTCATGGCTACACAGACCAAGGGTTTGATATATGGTGTGACATAACCTTGGTATAGCTAAAACTATTAAAGCTTTTTTTTTTTTTTTTGGTAGAAAGTAGGCTAAAACATAGGGATGCTTCGAACCTCAAACCTGTTGGATGTTACTTCTTAAGAGTGACTACATGAACGTATTAGCTAAACCCCAAGTTCAAATATTAGACTCGTAGTCTGTGACCACAAACTTTTTGTTTTAAAGGCAAGACCAGTGCAGTTATACCTTATGTTACCCGGACTCAGGATATTGGATATGTGTGTGTATATATATATATATATATATATATATATATATATATAAAACATGGGTATGTTCAATTTTCTAAGTTTTTTCATATATTTAGAAGATCATATCTCATATATATATCTGAATAAGTGTCGAATACAAGTGTCGGACATGGGTACCGTGTAACATAGGTTATACCTATTTCTTAAAACTAAGTTGCACATAAAAGTTTTAGGTTTAGTAAACTTGGCAAATAATTGAAAATGACAAGAGGCACTTACCACCAGTCCTGAAACTATTCCTTTCGACTTCAGCACGACCTCCTTCGAGTTTCCCTGGATGCAGTTCAGAAATCAAATCGGTCAGCATATCTTACTTTGAGTCTTATGGATGGCTTTTGATAAGCAGTAGCCATCATGTGCCAAACACCGACAACATTGAATCTACTCCGGCTAGATGCTTTTCCAAGGGACCATCTCAGCCCACCCTTCACATCTGGGTCTATAACTGCCGAATCAATCAGATTTGTAATGCTTTGTATCTCATCTTCCTGGAAGACTCAACGAAATAAGCTTGCTTTCACTACTACTATTAGCATAATTACGAGAAAAAGACTTCTAAAAAGAATTGAAAATATGCTGATAGTTGAAAAAATAAGGAGAAAAAACGATGAAAAAAAGAAACCCAACCATGGATCATCACATGATGTCCTCACCAACAAGAGGACTGGAGGATGATGGAGAATCGTTTTGTACTAAAAATTAAGGCATGAATGGCTATTACCTTAAAGTTTATCGAATTTCGAAAAGCAGAAAATATAGACAAAAGAGAGTTAGAAAGGCCTCAAAAACCGAAATTCATGCTTGAACGAGTCACGAAGCTAAATTGCTAAAAGCTCAATGTCCTTGAGAGACTGCGATGTTGACAAATTAACTTACCGTTAGAGAATTTAAGGTTCTTCTGTGGCACAGCATCGGCCTCGAATCAAGATCCATATCGGGGCATGATATGTTTACAACCATGTTGCGCACCAGGTTTAGTTCTACCTACAAGACAAAACTTTCCTTATCAAGGTATGCCTCCACAAAAGTAACAGAACAGAATGCGGACAGAACTGAAATAGAGAAATGGGAAGAGGTAATTTAAAAATTCTCAACAGCTTACTAATATCCGAGATGAGGGTCGGACTGTTAGAGACGGCACAAGGAAGCAAAAGAGAGACAGAGAGCTGTAAAGCACTCCAGTCAATAACCAGAATACATTCACAAATCGCAAGACATTGATGCATTTTATAATCTCAAAATCAACTTTATGACAGCATAGAAAGGAAATTCAGCGATTGGGTGCGTATCTCGGACTTGCCCTGTATAGCTGGAGTTTTCTATCATATTTAAGCTACATTCACAGGAAACGGTTGAACCCGGTCGTGTGCTATCAAACAACTACAAAAAAAAAAAAAACGTAAAGAGATTAAAGCCCGTCCGACAGCTAACACAATCGAATATATGAGAATCATGATCAAGAAAGTAGAGTGTACCGGGCAGATATACGTTGACATGGTATATATCTTTCACCTCCGAGAAATAAACTCCGATCTTTGTGGCAACTTCAGCCATAATGTTTCCTGCATATGAAGCAGGAAGACCCGTGTAAAATGATCTTTTCAAATTCCTCAATGTTGTCTCCGTAACGTAATCTTCTCCGATACTTTCCAGGTTCACTGAAGGGGTCCTGCACCAAGTATATTAACATACGAACTGCCAGTCAATCAGCTGAATTGGACCTTTTGGAGTTAGACATCATATTGGTTGATAAATTTATCTTAGTCCCTCTATTAGATAATGCAGTAGCCACCAATATCATAAAAAGTGGGATTTCTTTGATTTTTGATCTCCGTCAAGGACAAATGACTACTTAAAAATCTCGATAGTGTACTCTACTTGAACAGCAATAGTTTTATCAAGCCATTAAAATTCAACATGATCTCTGATATATATATTTTGGTTATTTTCATTTCTTAATCAATATCTTTACTAGATGAAGCAATAGCAAAGTGATCAATGCTTACCCATGAAAAAGTATCTTGCCGAACCTCGCTACAAGTCTGGGTTTTACATCTTTCAAATCTTCACTCTCTATTCCAGACCTTGCGGTTTCAAAGGAAGATAACAGGTCCGGCAGAACATTTTCCGCAATATATGACCACGGATTCCTTTTCACTTCACTATTCTCTACAACAATCCGAAAAAACGCAGTTAAAAACAACTTTCCACAGTGTAATCAATAAAGAACAGGATGAAAAAAAGGATATTAGTTGAGAAATGATCTATCGATAACCTTTATCTAAGTTACTCTTCACCAAGTTTACAGGTTTTTCCCCTGTTATCCTCTGAATAGATTCAACTGAAACCAGCGAGCAGGAAAACCGTCGGCATTATTATCATCATCCAGACCAACACACCAAACTATCTAGATATGGCATGGTTCAAATATACGATCTTTCCACTCCTATCAGCATTAGACTTTGATGCTCTCTGTGCATTTCTCATAAGTAGGGAAACAAGGGACTCTGGAGTCGGGGTTGGCCTCTCCGAATCCATTGAAATGCCGGACGTAAGCCAAATAGAAATATCACAATGATGTTCAACTCAATTACCTACAAGAATCAACCATGAAGAAAGGAATTTTCATGACAATGATCCAAAACCTACATCAACATAGGAAACAATGGCCAATTTTCGAAAAACTAAAGCATAATGCAACAAAATGTAATAACACAAATCTCAACTAAGTTAGACATATATATATGTATATGTATATATATATTATCTTAAAATCTATATTGCTATGACTCCCCATTCTTCTTAAAGTATTCATATCCAACATATTTTTGGATATAAGCATATGAATATGACTTCTAAATATGTGCTATATCCGTATATTTACACCTAAACCAGAGTAATATAGTTGAAAAAATGATGAGGTTAAACCGAATTGAACATGACTAATACTTCACTAAGTAGGAATTAAACTTTCCCCTTTTATCAATTTAGTCCCTACACTGCAATCCATTAACAAACCAAAAAGACCATAAATTTTTTTTTTTTTAAAAGAGCAAAATTTAAGTACCCATCAAAGAAAAACACGAAATGAAAAGAATATGAGAAAGAATTATATAAAATGAAGAAATTTAGTTCTATGATTAACCAAAAAAGGGGGGGTTTGAAAGAAAATTTGAGGAATTAGCAGAGAGTTCAATGGCTTGATCGTGTAGTGAAGCTTGTCATTAACATCAATTTTAGTGAAGAAAACTGAAAAAAGGCAAAGCTTTTGAAGATCGAAAAGAGAGAAAGAATGTTTGTTTTGATGGTTTAAGGATTTGGAATTTCTGACTGATCTGGTCTTTTTATTCTTTAATTTCCTCGAACTACGTAAGTTGGAAGTTTCTTTAAAGCAAATGAAACAAAAATGTAGAAGCAGAAGTGCTTTTGCTAGAAGTTGCTGCTTTATGATTTTTTTTTTTTGGTTGGTATCTTGGGTGCAAAGATGCACATGCAACTTAGGATATAAGTTGACGGCTCGGATTCGACTGCGATTAAGGATGATAATAAATATTACGAATTTAAATATTTATAATTATTTATTTTTTTTATAAATTTAGATATTATAGATTTAAATAATATTTAAATTTAAATATTATAATTATTACTTATAATAGATTCGAAGTAGACGTAAATATGAATCTTTCTATTTTTTTATTTAAATTTGCATTATATATGTGAGAATAATTGATTTGGGTATTCGAATTTGCTATTCAAATCCGTTTTTGTAAAATATTAAAAATTTATATTTTATGTAAGAATCGAATCCTAACCTATTGAATTCATATTTTTTTTTTGCAGATTTAGATATCCGGTGAACAATATTATTTAATTCGGATTCAGATTTAGATAACAATGTGCGGATTTAATGTAGATTTGGATTTTAAGGTGGTTTTGCATATTCAAATTTAGATATTCTAAAAATTATAAATATCCGATCCACTGTCATCCCTAAGTATGATTTAAAAAATTTTAAATTTTAAGTTTAAGTTCAAATTTGATTCGGTCCATTGGCTTAAATTCATTATTTATTTTATAATAAAATATTAAAAATGTATTTTTAAATTAATATTTATATATTTTATAATTAAATTTTAATACAACACATATTATTTTAATATATAAAATTATTCCAAGTCACCTCGAAACAAAAAATAAAAATCGAGACTCAACCTGTAAACATATCTAGATAAAAGTTGATTTTTAGTTTTTTTGATAAGTGCCCGTAGATATCACTTAATTTTTTTAAAAAAATTTATACATTCAATCAACTATTTTTATGAAATTAAGAAAAATTAATGCAATAGTTATACATTTTTTTTTTCATTTTTGGCATTTAAGGTATCGATTAATATTTACCTTTTTGTTTAAATATAAATATAAAAAATATTCTGAATTAAAATTATATGTAGTATACATAATGTGACAAGTTGAATTAAGAAAAGTATAGAAAAATACATTTTTAGTTATAACAATAAAATAAACTTAAAGGTATTTGGTTTAGAGGTATTTAAGGTTGAGTTGCAGCTAATAATTTATTTATTTATTTATTTAGATTTGGGTTGGATTAGATTCGGATTTGATCAAAAATTTATTTTATTATTAAAATAATTTTCAAAAATTTTAAATTATTTTAAATCAATATTTATAACTAACTTTTAATAAAATTATTTTTTTATTATTTAAACAAATAATAATTTGGATCTAGTTAATTTAAATTAAAATAATTTATATTCTAAATTCAATTTGATACAAATTAAATGAGCTATTCAATCATAAACAAATTTAATTTAGATCTTTTAATTTTAAAAAATAATTAACCCTTAAAACATTACTCATATTATTTAATACCTTTGATTTTTTTTTAAAATTAACTATTCTTTTACATTTTTAAGGAAAGTCTAGTTAAGGTTTCAAAAATAAAATATATATATAATTATTGTAATAATTTTTTATTTCATAAAAATAATTAGGATATAAAATATTTTTTTTAAACTGAAAAGTTTTTTCGTATCTTTAACAAATGTTTACAAGTATCGATTAAGTGAATCTCTATATTTTTAACTTAATTTTTTTTTAAAATATAATAATTTTATAAAAAAACTTTTTTCGCCTTCTTTTTATGAGTGAGATAAATTTTAAATAAATTTTCATGTATTACTTTTATCAAAATATTTCTCTCTTATCTAAAACTACTCACCTCGGATGCGACTTAAAAAAAATTAAAAATTAAAAATTAATCTAATTCAATTTATTATCTAAATAAATATTTCAAATATATTAAAATATTAAAAAATTAATTTCAAATTAATATTTATATATTTTTAATAATTAAATTTAAAAATATTATTTTTATAAATTAATAATAACTTAAAACAAATCGAATCTAGTCAAATAAAAAATCAATATTAAACAAAGACCGGAGCAGACCGACCGGGCTTTTAACCGGTTCTTGAGTGGTCTACTCTACCCTATCTTTAATAATCGAAGTGTGAAGAAGGAAAACAGCTCAAACTGCAAATTAATTTCCTGTGAAAAATCCAAACGTAGTAAGTTTTATCATCGTTCGCCGCTCGACAAGGTAACCCATTTCTTTCCTCCTCACCTTTTAATTTATTTTCAATTACATGGAATTTCCTCTTGTTTTATTTAGCTGTTTTGATTTTCACGAGTGTTTAGCGTTAAAACTTTAAAATATTTATCTTTTTAACTTCTGGGTATTTATATTTTTGCATTTTTTTGAAGGTAATTACTGAAGCAAAGGGCAAAAGATGGCAGATCTGAGCCTTGGTATACTTATAGATATTGTTGATGAGGAATGGATGAGAGATACTTTGCCTGATGATGGTATTGATTATGTCAAAAGCCACTTCTGAATTTATATGGAAATCTTTTTTATATTTGTTACTGAATCCAGTTATAAGCTATGTCACTCAAACTTGGGTGTGAGTGTCGGATATTGATACGTACTCAACACGGTATTATTTAATTTTTTTTTAAGTTTTTCATGTATTTGAAGGATCTTGGAGGGTCATATCCTCGTATTTATGCTTGGATATTTATCCGATACGGGTATTACAAGAATAATGAAGAGTCGGAGCAACGTAAGTTATAGGTATAGGTTATATGTTATTAGGGTAAAGGACTGCAAATGATCAGATTTTGAACCCCATACTTGTAGGGTGATTGCATGAACCAAATGATTTGAACGCCAAACTTCCCGGCTCAAGTCATATGTTGTTTTGGTATTTATCATGTTAAAGAATTTGGCTTTGAATTTGAATAGTAATTTTTGGCTAAGAAGATTTTTTCATAAGATCATAGTTTAACATTGGTCACAAAGGCCGGTAGATTTGTATATAGATTGTGTGTTGGAATTAACTATCTTAAATTAGGCTACAAATTCTTATGTAAATTGTTTTTACTTGAGGAGATTATCATATAAGATGGTAGTTCAAGTGCTCAACAATATGTTGCTCGGACTCTGGTGTAAGTGTTAGATATGAGCATGTGTACAACATAGGTATTTTCATTTTTTAAAAATTTTTTCTATGTATTTGGAGGGTCATACTCATATCTTCATTCCCATATCCGAAAATGTATCTGACAAGGGTGGGTACTTTAAGAAAAATGAAAAGTCAGAGCAACATTGGTTATAGAGATACCATGGTTTGCTCATTGTAGTTACTCCGACTCTTCATCTTTGTTAAAGTACCCATGTTTGACACCCTTGTCTGAAGCATATTCTTGTCAGACGCATACCTGCATTCGACGCTTATGCTTAAGTCCAAATAACATAACATTGTAATGGAGTATTTGGAGGAGTTGAATTGCAATTAGGCCTATCCTCAAGCAACTTTCAGCATGTCTCTTATATTTTCCATGAAAAGCATGAGAACCTATCAATTGCATGTTTGTTGATTTTGTTTAGGGGCATGGAATGATGATTCTATCTTGTTGTCATCCCCCTTTTATTTGCTGCTTTGTCGCTGATTACTTTATCTCGTTACTGATTAATGCAGATCTTCCGTTGCCGCCTGTAATGGTTGCTCGAACTGATGATACTGAAGACTCAAGTATGTTTCTCAACTATGATGCTCTGAAATTTTTATTTTCTCTCATACTTTTCATTTTTCTTTAAGTATCCGTAACCAACACATTTTTGGACATGGATGCAAGGATATGGTTGTTGGCTGAGAACATATGAGGAGTCTGTGTTTATAGCATGTTTTTGTTATCAATTCTTATTTGTTATACGATGGTTAGATTTAATTACTCTCTGTTTTTTTCTTTTCGAATTCTGTAATTTTTCAGATCACGAGAGTCAGCAAGCGGATGGAAATACCTGGCATGATCTTGAATTAAGTACTCAATGAGGGTCTTGGATGCTAGCAGCTGTGCTTGGTACCTATATATGTCTTTCTCAATATGTTTTAGAACTAAGATTTCATTGGAAAACTTAAGAAGTTTGCACATCAATCTGAACAAAACTATTGAGGCTGTTTACGCTTGGGTCAATGATTAATTGATTACTATGTTTGTCAAGAGATGATTTCTTCTTTTCGTCTTAGACTCACAAGGGTTTTCCTGCATCTATGTTGGTCCAACTCTTCATTTTTTTTATACTACTTGCGTTTGACACCTTTATCCGATGCATATCCGAATATAGGTATGGGGATATAAGTGTCCAAAGACCTTCAAAATATATAGAAAAAACTTAAAAAAAAAAAAAAATTAATATACCCGTTTTAGACACAAACTCGTATCCGACACACCCTCGATTCCAAGTAACATAGGCCTGCACCCTTTACTTCCAATGGCAATTATACCAGATATTATAATGCTAATTAGATGATCCAAGCATCAATTTAGTATTGGAACTCAAAGCAGGCTTTATAGCTGATATAAACAATAGATAAATGTCAGGAGATGTAGAGAGAAAAAGAATTCATGAAGAAGCAGATATATGAAAAATGTACAAATTCCACTGACGATAAAATTTTCCATGTCCTTTGCTCATCTATGAGCCTCATTTGGATCAAAACTTGGCTGATATGAATCATTATATGAAAGTTTGTATAGACATGTCTAGTTTTTATATATGCAACTGAACATGAATTTGAGAATCATGTTGGAAAATGGCTTCCCATGTCAGTTTATTTTCTTCATTCTTCATGTATGGTTGGCAGAGATCTACTTATTTCTGCAATAATGGCCGTGGCCTTCCCTCTGGCCTTTGTAGTCCCTGTACCTGCAAGTTTAGTTAGAGTATGCTTTTCGATTTCGTCCGCCCTGATCGCCATCAGAAAATTCAGATCAGTTAAACACATGTTGTACAGGATCGTAACACTGTTCTCCTTGGTTTGTTCGGAACCGCTCTCTCGTATGATCCGGAGCAAGTCCTGAAGAGTATCAAGATGCATAAGTTCATCGATGGCTCTGTGATGTGTTGATAGCATTGTGAGGATCAGCAGCAGCTCATCGACAAGTATGCCGTCTTTGATCTTCTGCAGGATTACTTTCGTTGCACCTATTTCGATAAACTTTGCTTTATTCTCTGGTACGATGCAAAGGTTGAATATTGCAGCGGTAGCATCTTTCATTGCCATGGGATGCCCTTCACGTAAGAGTTCGAGTAGAGGGGCAAGAGCTCTGGAATTCCCAATGATGAACTTGTTCGAATTGAGAGCTGATAATGTGAAGAGAGCAGCTGCGGCATTTCTTCTGGTTTCAATGGTTCCGTACTTCAGAGATTCGGTAAGCAGAGGTATGACAACAGGATTTTCTGCTATGAGTTTCTTATTGTTGTCATGAATCGAAAGGTTTAGAACTGTTGTGATCAAATCCTCCTGGAGATCGGGTTCGGACTCAACCTTTTCTTCTGATAGTGCGCTGAGTAATATAGAGATGGCATCAGTAAACTCGCAAAAAACTGCCCTATATGATGGAATTGTCATTGTTAGTCTCCGAAGCTCTTTAGCAGCTTCCTTCTGATCAGAAAGGGAAGAAGACATCTTTTCGAGCAACGAGTTCAAGTAGATCCGATCTAGCTCAGTGATTGATTCTCCATCAATATCCCGATAAGCCTTTGGAGGGGCAACGCCAGTGCCTTTGCACCAGTGTGAAATCAGTTCCCGGACCAAGCAGTTTGGGGTCAGGATAGAGTGGGAGAGCACTTGTTTGGAGCGAGGGCATGTTAAGGTACCTCCGTACAACCATTTCTTGATGTGTGGCCTATCATAAGTCTGAAAAAAAATCAATAAGATACCATCAATGCAGATGATCAAGAAGACGAAATCGCTTGGAAAGAAGCCAAAGATACGAAATCATAAATCTGCACAAACATTCAGGCTCCTCGGATTATTTTTCCCGAAAATGAGAGCTCGAAATCTATGCTAAAATGGTCCAATGTTGAAGCTCTAGGCTCTTGGAAGTCACGGTGCTATTAGCAGATGTACTGAAAATACCAATATGATTGAGATTAATCCTCATCTACCTATTGATATATAAACCAGATAAGAAACAGATTTCTAGAGAAGTTTGAACCTCACTAAAATCACATGGACATGTGTCGGACTTTAAAAAGAACATTTAATAAATCTAAAATTTGATTTTCAATATCTGTAATCATTTTCTTGGCCCAGACTGTGGCTTCAGTTTTAACCCAAAAAATTCATGGATATCTGCCGCACACAAGATTCATTTCCAACTTAAACAAACCAGAATAACTTAATATTTGAAAATCTCGGAGTTTCAGTTTCAACCGATCATGTTTGCAAATGTGGGATTATTTTTAAATCATTCAAAATTTCACAAAAACATAAAAAGCTTTGTCGTTTGGATTCGAAAGTGAGTGGTAGATACATTTATGTGTTCGATATGAGTATACTCAAATTTTTCTCTAGTTTTTTCATATATTTAAAATATCATATTGGTTATTTACGTTCGAATATGTATTGGACACGAGTACTTTAAAGAAAATGATTATATTTATGCTGAAATATGTGTCGAATATAAATATTTCATAAAAAATAAAAAATTGAAATAATATAGATCACAGACGCAAAAGACAATGACATGAACAAGATTAAACTATGTACTTCCATCGTAACCAAATTCTTTCATAGCTCTACTGTAACGGTCGATTTTAATCAACCGAAACCTTTGCCAGTTATTTCCTCCATGACTGGAATTCAAACAAGAAGCAAACTACAATGGTAAATTACATGAAAACAAGATTGAATTTGACATTACATGAATGATCGCAACTTATAATCTATAAACAATTGCTAAAAAAAAGCAAAAGATTCATGACATTTCACTGTAACTTTTCAATAAAGACTCCATTAAAGAATTTCGAGGTTTTAAAGTCTAACCTGGCCTGAACCCAAGATTACAGGATCGCCCATGATTTCACCGGAAAGAGGGCACCTGAATTTCTCATTCAAAAATGACTCATCCATTACAAGAGCCGCAGGTTTCTTCAACTTCAATTTGGCTAAACAAGACAAGATTTTTATAGCTTCAAATCTGATCTCGATTCCATGATAATCTTCTTCAAGAATCATCTTCACCACCCTTGACAGTTGTTTCTTTAACTTCGCTTCTTTCCTCGTTGCTTCTAAATCCTCGTTCTTAGCCATTGAAACAACAAAAAAGAAACCAAAAACAAGATTTTGATACCCAATGAAGAGAAACGAAGTTTGAATGTGTTTAGGAAAGATAATGGAAAAGCAAAGATTGAAAAAAATGGAGTTGATTCAATGGATTTTCTTGTATTTCCCTTTTACTTTTCTCTACACTTTCCTCTGTTTTTTGCTATTGAAGAAAACACCTTCTTTGTTTGTTTATGATTATTATTATTATTATTATTATTATTTTGCTATATATACTTTCAACTTAAGGAGAGAGAATTTTATGAGTAATAGTAATTTTTTATATATATTTATTTATATTTTTTATTATAATTATATTTAAATTGTTACATTCATATAAAGTTCGATAAAAATTAATAATTTATATTTTATAAATTTTGAAGTAAAAATAAGTTATATTTGTTTTATTTTTATGTCATATCTAAAATACAGATATCTACGTAATCTAATAATATATTTTTATATATGTATATATATTTGATTCAATAATAAGTATATGTTTTCTTTTATTCAAGGAGTGGGTTTAAGTCTCTTATTGTCCGAGATAAAATATATATATATTTTTAAAAAATTAATTTTATTTTTTCCTAAACTTTTAATAGTTGAAAGGGGATAGATTAATATGCTACTTTTGAGGTTTTGATTTTGTAAGTAATTAACATATATACGTTTGTAAATCCTTAGTTTTGAAAAAAATCTAAAGCCAAAGGAAAATGTCAAATTGTGTAAATCTGAAGCGTAATTTAGTTGATTCATACAGTCATCTTTAAAATTTTTAATCTAATAGGCTTAAAATTTGAATCATAATATTTGAAACTATTCTTCTATTTTTAGATTACGATCTTCGCACACATTACAAACTAATAACATTCCCATGTATTTGTTCCTTTTTAATATTTTAATATAATTTTATGTATTAATATTTATATATTTTTATAATTAATTTTTTAAAAAAATTTATTAAATGAACAATAATTTAAACTAAGTTGAATTAACTCGAATTATTAAAAATTTTGTTCTTGCTAAGCCCAATTCAGATGAATATTATTGGACCTGATAAATAACCCCATTTATAAATACATCCAAACTAAATGCATTTAAGCAATTGATTCAATAATAAATATATGAATTTTGAATTTTGATTTGGTGACAAACTTGTACGAGGATTTGGCTTTGTTCTTTTAACAAAGCCTACTTAAATTTGTTTAATTTAAAATTTTATTATTAAAATATTAAAAATATGTTATTATATGTTTTTAAAATTAAAATTAAATATAATAATAAAATATCTTTCATAAATTGAGTTGAACCTAAACAAACAAATGGGCTTAGTCTAACAGGGCCACCCATTGACAGGTCTAGCCTTGTCTCCTTGCACCCCATCTCTAACAAAAAAGGAAAAAAAAAAAAATTCCTTCGCAATTTTTGAGTTCTTTTTAGTAAATTCTAAATCCGACAATCCATGTTTCGCTTATGTTAGCAAATTTTTATGATTATAAATGTATTTAAGATATTATTTATATTATCAAGATTTTAATATATTTGTGTCCTTATGACATATTATTATATTATATATGTTTGTGTAATATAACCGTATCATATCCAAAATCATTACATTTAAAATTTTATATATCTCACAAGATATTTTCACTAAAAGAAAAAAAAAATGGTACCCTTCAAATTCCAAATAATGAGATTGGATTTACTGATAACATCACTATTTGATCAATTTCAATTTGTCTCTTAAATATATGCCAACAACCAAGTTCCTAACTTAAAAAAAAAAAAATAAAATAAAAAAACCAACAATCAACTTCACTACCATTTCATTCTTTAAATTTCTTATTCACGTTTCACTTAGATAATAATTATGAATTTAAATACTTGGTAAGCATCCTTTTACTGTATCGTAATAACGTTTTATAATTGAACAATTATTATATATAAGTGCGCGAGTGTGTCTATATATATATGTACGTATGTATGAGCATTTTAGATAGTGGCGAAGTTAGAAATATCTTAAAAAGAATTGAAATAATGAATCATATTAATGATAATTGAGTTTATCATATATACTATATTTATTAAAATTTTATGGGAACCATGGCTTTGCCTACCTCTAGGTTCACCTCAAATCTTAAATATATATTTTACCATTATTCTTCATTTTTTTTTTGTTGTATATATAAAGTATAAAGAAAGTCTAATGGAATGGGACCAAAAACTCAACTAAATAAGCACTACGTAATTGACTTTATATATAAGTTCATAAGTCATAACAAAAGAAGATACTTATTAAAAAAAAAGAAAGAAAGAAAGGGCGATTAATTTCAAGGGCTTTTCCAAGACTAACATTTTCAAAGTAGTTAAATATGTGTGATACAAATACCTATCGAAAGGTAGAAAGTGTTCAATTCGTGAGTTTAGTTAAAAATTTTTCAATTCAGATAGGTTTAATTTGATTTGAATTAAAATATATTTTTATTAAAATTTAATTATAAAAATATATTAATATTTATATAAAAATAATATTTAATATATTTTTAAATAATAATTTAAACTTTCAAATAAACTCGGGTGAAGCTCAAGTGAGAATTTTGGAAATTGACCAATAAACAAGTTTGGTATGATATAATTGCCATGAAATTATTAAATTTGACCTATTTAACAAACCTCACAGTAGAAAGTAGGGAAGAAACTAAAGGGAAAAAAAAAAAAAGAAAAAGAAAAAGGCAAAAGATGATAAAGAGTAGATGGCAAGAATTTAATTACAAGGGACCAAAACTTGAAACCTTTTAGGTCTTTTGTGTCTTTCACTAAGACACGACATTAGAAATAAGGGCAGACAGTCCCCCCCCACAATAATGATCCCTTTGTCTATCTTATCATACACGTGCTTGGAACAATGAAGTGACGATGGTCAACTATCCAATCAAAAACTAAATATGAAATGACATTATATAGTACGAATTCATCTTTAAATAATTTTTGTAACCAAAGTAGTTTAATTAGGCGCCGCATTGGTCGATAAAGGTTGCATGTTTTGTTTTTTTTTTCCCCAGTAAGTTTCGAAGTTGTTTGAATGTTAGATTGTTTTAAATTTATTTCATCTCTCTTGTATGTATGGATTATTCCTAATTGCATTTCGCATTCTTTCCTTTTTGTTGATATATAAACTTATTGCGATCTTTTTTACCACTTTTAGCAAGAGAATTTATAAAAGAAAAATAATTGGGGAATGTTAAAGTTGACACTTCGACACGTGTTTTGATTTTAAAATTAATATTTTCTCGATTGTGTTTTCGGTTTTTATCTTTATTGACATTTAAACTTATCATATCTTTTGGTGATCTTCAAAAGGAGAATTTATAAAAGCAAAACCGATTAGAGGGTGTTAAAGTTGATGCTTCACATTTAAAATTAACTTTTATCTAATAAATTTAAAAAACGATGTAAATAAATAAGTGTAGAGAACAAAAAGAGAGTAAAGCAATCTCGAATCCTTCAAGATATATAGTATTTTATATTGTTTGATTACTAAAATACTTTTGG
>JBBYHM010359530.1:0-21079 GCA_038381775.1 Adansonia rubrostipa | reverse complement strand
AACATGCAATTTCGTTTATTTACGACTAGAGAGTCAATTAATTAAATCTCCATCAGTAGGGAACATCAAATAAGCTTTGAACCTCATTTTTGTAACCTCCAAATGTTAAAAATTCCATCCACACCGGCCAAATTACCACTGATCAAGAAGCAAATTCGAAATATACCATAAATGGCTTCAGAACATTTGCCAAAAGTAAAACATTTTTTTGGAATCTCGACGTGGAGATTACAATATGCTGGGAACTCTCTTGATAGCATGCATAGAATGCATTCCTAACTCCCAAGCCTCCAGAAGATTGGAAACGCCCGTCGCGACAAGAATACCAAGGACTAAGCTAGGAGGAGCTGCTTCCTGAAGAACATGGATGAGAATTTCTTAAACAAGCTGACAAGCTATAATGTAATTCGCAGCTACTCATGAAGCCTTTTCAATTCCAAATTAATCCAATGATGCCTTCAACTGGATCATCAGTGTTGCCACGTGCCCTTTCCCGACGATGCGAAGACGCATCTTAATTAAAGAAAATATAAAAAGGAGGTGGTCCTCGATTGGGACTTTATTTGGCGTTATCGGGTGAGAAAAAGGTATTTCTAGTAATTGTAAACGTCTAATTTTATTTGGGTTTTTTTCAATAATTCAAAATATTTGAAATCGAAATTTTAGTGACTGTCTCAATGGGGTCGACCTCCTTGAGGTGAACTAGGCGTTTTAAGACCTATTTAGTCATGCCTAGATGGTTGCATATACAAGTGATGGAAAAAGTGCAGTTTAAAAGGCCGTAGAGAATACATCTCAAATAAAAATTACGAATATTCAAGAGAAAAAATAATTTTTAAAATAGTTTCTTATCAGATTTTGAAATTCGTTTTTGCATATGATGTCATGATCAAATTCCCTTACTTTAGGGATTTTTCGAGGTTTTTTTGTGAAATTTTGAAAATCTATTATTGTGCGTTTTTACTAGACCTACTCATGGGCCTGGCCGGGCCAGATGCAGGCTAGACTTGAGAATGGTATTAGCATTAAATATGCTTCTTAATCCCGGCCCCGCTCGAAATATGAGCCTCAAAATTTGCCCAAACCCTCCCATATTTGTAAATAGAAAGTCCAAGGGCCGGCCTATATTATATTTTGTTTATAATTTAATTTTAAAAATATATTTTTTTAAAATTTAATTTTTTATTAATTTAATAATTTTGTTTTATTAAGTTTATAAATGTAAACAATTTAACTTAGTTTTTAAAGTTTATACTATAATATTATATATGTGTGTTATTTATATTATAAAAATTACATAATACATAAAATATAAAATAAATATATACATAATCCAATAATAAAGTGGGCCGGGTTGGGCCAGGCTCGGGCTTTGAAAATTGAACCCAAGGCAAAACCCATTTTTTAAACGGGCCTAATTTTTTTTCAAGCCCATTTTTTGAGTTTAATATTTTTGTCCAAACCCTCCTAAATATCGGGCGGGCCTTTGGGCTTGGGTAAGTAGCTCGGCCCTTGAGCATGTCTAATTTTTATCTATGCCCATATAATATTTATGCCGATAAGCACTCCAAAAAATATCTATGCCCATATAATATGTATGCCCATATCTAGCCCGGCCCTTGAGCAGGTCTAATTTTTATCTATGCCCATATAATATTTATGCCGATAAGCACTCCAAAAAATAAAAAAATTCAATAAAAAATCTGTATTAGCATTTTATACAATGAGATATCAAATTATCAGATTTATTTATTAATTTTCAATTTTTTATGATACTGTGAATATTTAGGTAGCGAAATTTTAAATATGTATTGATATTTTATATCATTAGGTAAAATTTGCCTTGGATTTCAAATGTTTATCCTTATTATTTTGATTATTTTTATTGATTAATATTTTAGGTAATTCAATCCATTTTTTTAAGTTTAAATGTATTTTTGAAATTTCCTAATTTTCTACTTTGTAAAATTTTTTAGTAGGATTTTTTTAAGTTTAGAATTTTTAAAATTCTTCAAATACTTTCATTAAATTTATATTAATTTAATTTTTGAAACTCTAATTCATTTTATGAATTTTTTGTTTTTTTGAATGAATATTTTTTGTTAAGGATTTTTCTTATAAAATTTTACAAGTTTGAAATTTTTAATTATTTTTTTTCACATAATTTTTTTTTAAAAAATTTCTTTTGAATTTTTATATGAAAATTTTATTAATTTTATTTTTTATGGGCCAAAGATTTTTCATGGGCTTAAGTTTTTCTAATTTACTTAATGGGCCCTAAAAGCTTATTTTTAACAAGCTTAACAAGCTTGCCAAGCCCATTTTATTTTCTGCAGGCCTAACAATTTTATTTTAGAATTTTCTAGCAAGCCCATTTAGAATTTTCAACATAGCCTAATAAGCCTATTTTAATTTTATAACAAAGCCTAATAGTTTTTTTCTCTGAAAAATTTTTATTAATTCTTTTGGGCCACAAATTTTCATATAAATGTTTAATTAGACTTTTCAAGTGATTAAATTTATAATTAAATTTATCATATAAATTTTTTTCTTGAATATATAACTTAATTTCTTACAATTTAGTCCTTTCACTTTATTTTTTTTATGAAATTTGTAATTATAATTTTATTTATTCCCAAAATTTTGAAAATTTATATATATATTTATTTAATTTCAAAAGTTGATAACTCAGTCATATGAGAATCAATTTAATTGGGATTTAATTACTATTATCTTAATCATTATGAAGCTTAATATTAGGCTTATGACTCATCCATTAGGTGGATGACTAATATGTGATCATTCACATAAAATGACAAAAATTAATTAATTAAATCTGATTAAAAGATCTAAAAAAATCTAAAAAGATAAAAATTAACAAAATAAATAAAAAAATAAAAGAAAAATTAGAAGGCCATTCGGCCAAGGGGATTTTGTACACCCATTGGCCGAAGCCTTCCCCTATAAATAAGGGAAGGATGGTTCATGGAAAGAAGCTTAATGCTTCCATAAGCAAAAAAAATCAAAAACACTAGAATTCCTTAAGCTTTTAAGCTTTTTAAGGTAGTTTCTCTTGTAAAAGCTTTGATTTTTGTTGATTTCATGCATGATTCCTCGTTTTAGTGAGCTTTATGATTACCACGCTCACAGACATGTTGAAAGGCCAAGCATGAAAGCCATGATCAAATTTTTTTGATTTTGTTGTTATATTTGATTTATATTAGCAATAAATTAATTTTCATCAAGATAATTTGTGTTTTTTGGTGGAAATGATATTGTTTTCATATTTATTTGTATTTTTGCTATTTTCCTTAGCATTTTCGTGTTGATTTATGTTGATATGTTCATGACTTGTCATGATTTCATGCATATTTAAGCTTGGTAGAAACTAGGACATGTATTTCTATTGATATTTATGGAATTATGTGATGAGAAAAATTGTTTTTGATGTTTATATGGGATGGCCGAATATGATGATGGCCCTTGGTTTGTTTTTATGCTTGATTTTATGACGTTTTGGACAATTTTGTTTTATGTGAAATTTGTAGGGGCCTAAAAATAATTTTTCAAAATTTTTTAAGGCCTTAGATGGGTGATTCCAAGTTGTTTGAACCACATATTGATTATTTGGTGATGATTTTGACTTTTGGTGCTATTTTGGAATTTTGGGAATTATAAGGACCGAATTGCAAAAATTGCAAAAATTTGTCCAAGGCCACCCAAGCTTGGTTACATGCTTGATAAGACCCATAAGGGTGTTTCATGCATATTTTGACATGTTTAAGTATGTTTTATGCATTTTTAGCCTTTTAGGGGCCTGTTTGCAATTTTAAAACAAAAATTAAAAAAATTGATCCAAGGCCAAAGGTACTTAGCCAAATGGTTTTAATGATTTTTGGTGAATTTTCCATGTTAGTTTTGATATGTTGGATATTTGTTTATGTATTTTATTTCATTTAGGGACTATTTTGAAAAATTAAAAAATGTTAGAGTCTATTTAGTAAAACCTTGCATCTTAAGTTTTAATGGGTCTTTTCAACATCAAATTACCCATTTAGGATATTTTGAACATGTTTGAAGTATTTCTATCATTTTTAGCAATTTCGGGGTTAATATGAAATTTTGAGAAAATTATGGACGTATTAGTAATTTTTGCATTTTAGGTCATATTTAATATCAAAGTTGCCCATTAAGGGTAATGACTATCATTTCATGATGATAGGGTTATCGGTATACTTTCACGTTGAAAGTAGACCTTAGAGATATTTTAGTACCTTATCTTACAACTGAGTCTTTTATGATCACCCAGATACTTCCATGTCGAAGGTGCATGATAGGGATAGGTTTGTGCTTCTATAATGATGTGGAGTCCTGTAGGGTTACGAGGATACTTTCACATCAAAGGCACACCTAAGGAACATTGTAGTAATTTAATATAGAACTGAATCCTTTTTGATCACCAGGATTCTTCTATGTCGAAGGTGCAAAATAGGGATAGGTTTGTTCTTTTATGAAGTTATCAAGTCTTTTAAGATTATCAGGATACTACTATGTCAAAGGTAGATCTTAAGAACATTTTAGCAATCTACATTAAAACCAAGTCATATGTGATCATTAGGATACTTATATATCAAGTTGCGTAGTAAGAATAAGTTTATTCTTTTATGATATTTAGTCTTTTAGGATATTAGGATAATTTTATGTTGAAGGTATACTTTAGAGAGCATATTTAGAATTTTTTTTTAATTTAAAAAATGAGTTCGTGAACATTTAAGAGGGTAACTTCTGTACTTTATGATATGGTCTCAGCTAGACCTAATTGTGTGCAAGCAAATTCGTATAATTAGTTATTGAGTGATTACTTTAAGACTCTATTTGATATTTTGAATATTTATATACATTTTGTTTTCAATTAAAAAGTAAATAATGAGTAGTTATAATTAGATAAATTAGTTAACTTACAAATCTTTATATAATTGGATAAATTTAACATAAAATTAGATTAAATTCATGCCTAACAAAATTAAAGCTTGAAATCTTAAGATTCTAGGATTTCCTCCTTATAATTAAAATTAAATTGAGAGCAAGTTGATAACTTGCTCCAAAAGTACAATAGCTATTTCAAATTTCTGCCCATTACTAAATACGAAAGTCATTGCAAAACTTAATTTTTTTTTAGGAATCGTGATATAAAAATAAAGAAAAGAGTTGTAGATTTTGAAATTCAAATTTTAAATCTATTATATACTATTTCTTAAAGATAACTAGTAAATAGATTGAACTAAACTTTGAGTTCAACTTGAATGGAACCTAACTTTAACGCTTAAATTAATTAGCCGATTGAAGTCAAAAGTTTGGTTTACATTAATTAAATTGAATGGTTAAATAATTAAATTACATCAAAATTCAAAAGTAATAAAGGTTGATTTGATGCTTAAACCTAACTAATTTTTTAAAAGGATTGCAATTAATTGTTGAATTGCGAACATGATCATGAATTCATGGTAATTAAAACAGGAGAACGAACTGTTGAATGTTTTGAAGAAATAGTAGGTGATCATTGTTCAATTACTCAAAAACTGATAAATATTTTAAAATTTATAAAATACAAATATTAATATATTAAAATTAAAATTAAAAAAAATATATTAAACATGAATCCAACTGACAAAAAGAGAAATTACATCACAACTTTCATGAAGGATGCCGATAAATTTACAGTTCTCATAGCCATGTAGCTAACCCATCAACTCCCAACATTATATTCCAAAACAAAAACCAACGTGGTTGATAATTAAAAATTGACATGACCTGGCAAAATAATGTTGGGAGTCACTGACAAGAACTCTAAATTTACCGGTATCCTTTATGAAAGTTGTGATGTTGTTTCTTTTTATATAGGGTGGACAAATTTTATAGTAAGGTTCACTCAAAGTTTCGTCTACTGACATATTTTAATATATATATATATATATTCAAATTTAATATATTTTATATTTATATAAATTTTAATATATTAATATTCATATTCTATAAATTTTAAAATATTTATCAGTTTTTGAGTAATTAAACAATGATTACCTACTATTCCTTCAAAACATTTAAACAGTTCGTTCTCTCATATTAATTACCACGAATTCATGATCATGCTCCCAATTCAACAATTAATTATAATGCTTTTGAAAAATTAGTTAGGTTTAAGCATAGAATCACATTTATTACTTTTGAATTTTGATGCAATTTAATTATTTAGCCATTCAATTTAATTAATGTAAACTAAACTATTGACTTCAATCGGCTAATTAATTTAAGCGTTAAAGTTAGGTTCCATTCAAGTTGAACTCAAAGTTTAATTCAATTTATTTACTAGTTATCTTTAAGAGAAAGTATATAATAGATTTAAAATTTGAATTTCAGAATCTGCAACTCTTTTCTTTATTCTTAGATACGATTCCTAAAAAATAAAGTTTTGCAATGACTTCCGTATTTAGTAATGGGTAGAAAATTGAAATAGGTATTGTACTTTTCGAGCAGGTTATGAACTTGCCCTCAATTTTACTTTAATTATAAGGATGAAATCCTAGAATCTTGAGATTTCAAGCCTTAATTTCATTATGCATGAATTTAATCTAACTTTATGTTAAAGTTATCTAATGATATGGAGATTTGTAAGTCTATTAATTTATCTAATTATGACTACTTATTATCTACTTTTTAATTGAAAACAAATTGTATATAAATATTTAAAATATCAAATAGAGTCTTAAAGTAGTCACTCAATAACTAATTATATGAATTTGCTTGCACACAATTGGGTCTAGCTAAGCCCATATCATTAGGATACTTATATATCAAAGTTGGGTTGTAAGAATAAGTTTATTTTTTTATGATATTTAGTCTTTTAGGATACTAGGATACTTTTATATCGAAGGTATACCTTAAAGGGCATCTTTAGCATCTTTAGCCTTGATGATGCCCCAAAATACTTGCATAAAAGTTTGGACAAAATTAGATGTGTACAATATATTCCATAACAAAAACCAACATGATGGATAATAAAAAGTTGACATGACCTAGCGAAATGATGTTGGGAGTCGATGAGTTAGCTACATGACTATAAGAACTGTAAATTTATCGGTATCCTTCATGAAGGTTATGATGTTGTTTCTCTTTCTGTAGGTTGGACAAATTTTATAGTAAGGTCCACCCAAAGTTTTGTTTGCTAATATATTTAATATATATATATATTTTCATATTTAATATATTATATATATATAAATTTTAATATATTAATGTTTGTATTATATAAATTTTAAAATATTTATCAGTTTCTGAGTAATTAAACAATGATCAATTACTATTTCTTCAAAACATTTAAATAGTTCATTTTTCCGCTTTAATTACCATGAATTCATAATCATGTTCGCAATTAAACAATTAATTACAATGCTTTGGAAAAATTAGTTAGGTTTAAGCATCAAATCACATTTATTCCTTTTGAGTTTTGAAGCAATTTAATTATTTAGCCATTCAATTTAATTAATGAAAACCAAACTTTTGACTTCAATCGGCTAATTAATTTAAGCATTAAAGTTAGGTTCCATTCAAGTTAAACTCAAAGTTTAATTCAATTTATTTACCAGTTATCTTTAAGATATAGCATATAATAGATTTAAAATTCAAATTTTAGAGTCTACAACTCTTTTCTTTATTCTTAGATCATGATTTCTAAAAAAATTAAGTTTTGCAATGACTTCCATATTTAGTAATGGCCAAAAATTAGAAATAGCTATTGTACTTTTCGAGCAAGTTTGGAACTTGCCCTCAATTTATTTTAATTATAAGGAGGAAATCCTAGAATTTTGAGATTTCAAGCATGGATTTTATTATGCATAATTTTAATCTAATTTTATGTTAAATTTATCTAATGATATAGAGATTTGTAAGTATATTAATTTATCTAATTATGACTACTCATTATTTACTTTTCAATTGAAAACAAATTATATATAAATATTCAAAATATCAAATAGAGTCTTAAAGTAATCACTCAATAACTAATTATATGAATTTGTTTGCACACAGTTGGGTCTAGCAAAGCCCATATCATTAGGATACTTCAATATCAAAGTTATGCAGTAAAAATAAATTTATTTTTTTATGATATTTAGTCTTTTAGGATACTAAGATACTTTTATGATGAAGGATACTTTAGAGGGCATCTTTAGCATCTTTAGCCTTGATGATGCCCCACAATACTCGCATAAAAGTTTGGAGAAAATTAGAAGTCTACAATATATTCCAAAACAAAAACCAACGTGGTGGATAATAAAAAATTGACATGACCTGGCGAAATGATGTTGGTAATCGGTGAGTTAGCTACATGACTATAAGAACTGTAAATTTATCGGCATCCTTCATGAAAGTTGTATGTTGTTTCTTTTTCTGTAGGTTGGACAAATTTTATAGTAAGGTCCACCCAATATTTTGTTTGCTAATATATTTTAATATATATATATATATATTCATATTTAATATATTTATATTTATATAAATTTTAATGGACTAATAATCGTATTATATAAATTTTAAAATATTTATCAGTTTTTAAGTAATTAAACAATAACCACCAACTATTTCTTCAAAACATTTCAATAGTTCGTTCTTCCGTTTTAATTACCATAAATTCATGATCATGATCGCAATTCAACAATTAATTACAATGCTTTTGAAAATTAGTTAGGTTTAAGCATCAAATCACATTTATTACTTTTGAATTTTGATGTAATTTAATTATTTAGCCATTCAATTTAATTAATGAAAACCAAACTTTTGACTTCAATTGGCTAATTAATTTAAGCATTAAAGTTAGGTTCTATTTAAGTTGAACTCAAAGTTTAATTCAATTTATTTACTTATTAACCTTAAGATATTGTATATAATAGATTTAAAATTCAAATTTTAGAATCTATAACTTTTTTTTCTTTATTCGTAGATCACGATTCCAAAAAAAAAAAAAAGTTTTGCAATGACTATCGTACTTAGTAATGGGCAGAAATTTGAAATAGCTATTGTACTTTTCGAGCTGGTTATGAACTTGCCCTCAATTTTATTTTAATTATAAGGTGGAAATCCTAGAATCTTGAGATTTCAAGCTTTAATTTTCTTATGCATGAATTTAATCTAATTTTACATTAAATTTATCTAATGATATAGAGGTTTGTAAGTTAATTAATTTATCTAATTATTACAACTCATTATTTAGTTTTTAATTAAAAACAAATTGTATATAAATATTCAAAATATCGAATAGAGTCCTAAAGTAATCACTCACTAATTGTATGAATTTGCTTGCACACAATTAGGTTTAGCTGAGCCAATATCATTAGGATACTTAAATATCAAAGTTGTGCAGTAAGAATAAGTATATTTTTTATGATGTTTAGTCTTTTAGGATACTAGGATATTTTTTATGTTGAATGTATACTTTAGAGAGCATCTTTAGCATCTCTAGCCTTGATGATGCCCTAAAATACTTGCCTAAAAGTTTGAAAAAAATTAGATGTCTACAATATATTCTAAAACAAAAACCAACGTGGTGGATAATAAAAAATTGACATGACCTGGCGAAATGATGTTGGGAGTTGGTGAGTTAGCTACATGACTATAAGAACTGTAAATTTACCGGCGTCCTTCATGAAAGTTGTGATGTTGTTTCTCTTTTTGTAGGTTGGGCAAATTTTATTATACGGTCCACCCAAAGTTTTGTTTGCTAATATATTTTAATATATATATTCATATTTAATATATTTTATATTTATATAAATTTTAATTTATTAATATTCGTATTATATAAAATTTGAAATATTTATTAGTTTTTGAGTAATTAAACAATGATCACCTGCTATTTCTTCAAAACATTTAAACAGTTCATTCCCCCATTTTAATTACCTTGAATTCATGATCATGTTCGCAATTCAACAATTACTTACAATGCTTTTGAAAAATTAGTTAGGTTTGAGCATCAAATCACATTTATTACTTTTGAATTTTGATGCAATTTAATTATTTATCCATTAAATTTAATTAATGAAAACTAAACTTTTGACTTCAATCGGCTAATTAATTTAAGAGTTAAAGTGAGGTTCCATTCAAGTTGAAGTCAAAGTTTAATTTAATTTATTTACTAGTTATCTTTAAGAGATAGTATATAATAGATTTAAAATTTGAGTTTTAGAATGTACAACTCTTTTCTTTATTCTTAGATTACGATTCCTAAAAAAATAGACTTTTGCAATGACTTCCATTTTTTTAAAATAGCTATTTTACTTTTCGAGCAAGTTATAAACTTGCCCTCAATTTTATTTTAGTTACAACGAGGAAATCCTAGAATCTTGAGATTTCAAGCTTTAATTTTATTATGCATGAATTTAATCTAATTTTATGTTAAATTTATCTAATGATATAATGATTCGTAAGTTAATTAATTTATCTAATTATGGCTACTCATTATTTGCTTTTTAATTGAAAACAATTGTATATAAATATTCAAAATATCAAATAGAGTCTTAAAGTAATCACTCAATAAGTAATTATATGAATTTGCTTGCGCACAATTGGGTCTACCTGAGCTCATATCATTAGGATACTTATATATCAAAGTTGCGCTATAAAAATAAGTTTTATTTTTTTATGATATTTAGTCTTTTAGGACACTAAGATACTTTTATGTCGAAGCTATACTTTAAGGGTATTTTTAGCATCTTTAGCCTTGATGATGGCCCATAATACTCGCATAAAAGTTTGGACAAAATTAGATGTCTACAATATATTTCAAAACAAAAACCAATGTGGTGGATAATAAAAAATTGACATGACCTGGTGAAATGATATTGGCAGTATGTGAGTTAGCTACATTACTATAAGAACTATAAACTTATCGGTATCATTCATGAAAGTTGTGATGTTGTTTCTTTTTCTGTAGGTTAGACAAATTTTATATTCAGGTCCACCCAAAGTTTTGTTTGCTAATATATTTTAATATATATATTCATATTTTATACTTTTTTATATAAATTTTAATATATTAATATTAGTATTATATAAATTTTAAAATATTTATCAATTTTTGAGTAATTAAACAATGATCACCTACTATTTCTTTAAAACATTTAAACAGTTCGTTCTCTCGTTTTAATTACCATGAATTCATGATCATGTTTGCAATTCAACAATTAATTACAATGATTTTGAAAAATTAGGTAGGTTGAAGCATGAAATCACATTTATTACTTTTAAATTTTGAGGCAACTTAATTATTTAGCCGTTCAATTTAATTAATGAAAACCAAACTTTAAACTACAATTGGCTAAATAATTTAAGCATTAAAGTTAGGTTCCATTCAAGTTGAACTCAAAGTCTAATTCAATATATTGACTAGTTATCTTTAAGAGATAGTATATAATAGATTTAAAATTTGAATTTCAGAATCTACAACTCTTTTCTTTATTCGTTGATCACGATCCTAAAAAAATTTAATTTTTGCAATGACTTCCGTATTTTTTAGATAGCTATTGCACTTTTTGAGCAAGTTATGAACTTACCCTCAATTTTGTTTTAATTATAAGGAGGAAATCCTAGAATCTTGAGATTTCAATCTTTAATTTTATTATGCATGAATTTAATCTAATTTTATGTTAAATTTATCTAATGATATAGAGATTTGTAAGTTAATTAATTTATCTAATTATGACTACTCATTATTTACTTTTTAATTGAAAAAAATTGTATTTAAATATTCAAAGTATAAAAAGAGTCTTAAAGTAATCATTCAATAACTAATTATATGAATTTACGTGCACATAATTGGGTCTACCTGAGCCCATATCATTAGGATACTTATAAATCAATGTTGCGCAGCAAGTATAAGTTTTTTTTTATGATATTTGGTCTTTAGGATAGTAAGGTACTTTTATGTCGAAGGTATATTTTAGAGGGCATCTTTAGCATCTTTAGCCTTGATGATGCCCCAATATATTTGCATAAAAGTTTGAACAAAATTAGATGTCTACATTATATTCCAAAACAAAAACCAACATTATGGATAATAAAAATTTGACAAGACTAGGTGAAATAATGTTGGGAGTCGGTGAGTTGGCTACATGACTATAAGAACTGTAAATTTACCGGCATCCTTCGTGAAAGTTGTGATATTGTTTCTCTTTCTGTAGGTTGGAAAAATTTTATAGTAAGGTCCACCTAATGTTTTGTTTGCTAATATATTTTAATATATATATATATATTCATATTTAATAATTTTTATATTTATATAAATTTTAATATATTAATATTCATTTTATATAAATTTTAAAATATTTATCAAATTTTGAGTAATTAAACAATGATCACCTACTATTTCTTCAAAATATTTAAACAGTTCGTTCTCCCGTTTTAATTACCTTGAATTCATGATCGTGTTCACAATTCAACAATTAATTACAATGGTTTGAAAAATTAGTTACGTTTGAGCATCAAATCACATTTATTACATTTGAATTTTGATGCAATTTAATTATTTAGCCATTAAATTTAATTAATGTAAACCAAACTTTTGACTTAAATCGGCTAGTTAATTTAAGCGATAAAGTTAGGTTCCATTCAAGTTGAACTTAAAGTTTAATTCAATTTATTTATTAGTTATCTTCAAGAGATAGTGTATAATAGATTTGAAATTCGAATTTTAGAATCTACAACTCTTTTTCTTTATTCTTAGATCATGATTCATAAAAAAATTAAGTTTTGCAACGACTTCCATACTTTGTAATGGGTAGAAATTTGAAATAGCGATTGTACTTTTTGACCACGTTATGAACTTGCCCTTTAATTTTACTTTAATTATAAGGAGGTAATCATAGAATCTTGTGATTTCAAGCTTTAATTTTATAATGCATGAATTTAATCTTTTTTTTTGTTAAATTTAGCTAATGATATAGAGATTTGTAAGTTAATTAATTTATCTAATTATAACTACTTATTATTTACTTTTTAATTGAAAATAAATTGTGTATAAATATTAAAAATATCAAATAGAGTCTTAAAGTAATCACTCAATAACTAATTACACGAATTTACTTGCACACAATTGGGTCTAGCTGAGCCCATATCATTAGGATACTTATATATATATGAAAGTTGTGCAGTAAAAATAAGTTTTTTTTTTAATGATATTTAGTCTTTTAGGATACTAGGATACTTTTATGTCGAAAGGATACTTTCAAGAGCATCTTTAGCCTTGATGATGCCCCAAAATACTTGCATAAAATTTGGCCAAAACTAGATATCTACATTATATTCCAAAACAAAAATCAACGTGGTGGATAATAAAAAATTGCCATGACCTGGCAAAATAATGTTTGGAGTCGGTGAGTTAGCTACATGACTATAAGAACTGTAAATTTACTTGCATCCTTCATGAAAGTTGTGGTGTTTTTTCTTTTTCTGTAGGTTGGAGAAATTTTATAGTAAGGTCCACCTAAAGTTTTGTTTACTAATATATTTTAATATATATATTCATATTTAATATATTTTATATTTATATAAGTTTTAATATATTAATATTCGTATTAGATAAATTTTAAAATATTTATTACTTTTTGACTAATCAAACAAGGATCACCTACTATTTCTTCAAAACATTTAAACAATTTGTTCTCCCGTTTTAATTACCATGAGTTCATAATTATGTTCGCAATTCAACAATTAATTACAATGCTTTTGAAAAATTAATTAGGTTTAAGCATCAAATCACATTTATTACTTTTGAATTTTGATGCAATTTAATTATTTAGCCATTCAATTTAATTAATGCAAACCAAACTTTTGACTTCAATCGGCTAATTAATTTAAGTGTTAAAGTTAGGTTCCATTCAAGTTGAACTCAAAGTTTAAATCAATTTATTTACTAGTTATCTTGAAGAGATAGTATATAACAGATTTAGAATTCGAATTTCACAATCTATAACTCTTTTCTTTATTCTTAGATCTCGATTCCTAAAAAAAATTAAATTTTGCAATGACTTTCGTGCTTAATAATGGGCAGAAATATGAAATAGTGATTGTACTTTTCGAATGGGTTACGAACTTGCCCTCAATTTTATTTTAATTATAAGGAGGAAATCCTAGAATCTTGAGATTTCAAGCTTTAATTTTATTATTCATGAATTTAATATAATTTTATGTTAAATTTATCTAATGATATAGAGATTTGTAAGTTAATTAATTTATCTAGTTATAACTACTGATTATTTACTTTTTAACTAAAAACAAATTATGTGTAAATATTCAAAATATAAAGTAGAGTCTTAAAGTAATCACTCAATAACTAATTATATGAATTTGTTTGCACACATTGGGTCTAGCTAAGCCCATATCATTAGGATACTTATATATCAAAGTTGTGCAGTAAGAAATAAATTTATTTTTTATGATATTTAGTCTTTTAGGATACTAGGATATTTTTACGTCGAATGTATACTTGGAAGGCATTTTTAGCATCTTTAGCCTTGATGATGGCCCAAAATACTTGCATAAAAAAATTTGATGTCTACAATGGGCTTGCTCTCAAAGTAGTCTTTAACCTTATGCCATCAACTTAATCATTAGCTTCTCCAAAGAAAACCTTTAACACTCTTTATCTACCGTTGGGGAGTTTAATTGGTCAATTTCCATATAGGGAATATTAAAGTAAGCTCTAAACCTCATAGCTAAGGTAGAAAAATAATAATTTCTATGCAGCACAAATCCCATCCTAATAAACCAAATGATGATAACTTTGATATGCATAAAGTTCACACTAATTTATCACCAAAAGCTGTAATATGTTCTAGTTAATGTAAAAGAGTTATTGGGGGGCACAAAGTTGGAAAAACATGAGGGTTAGACCTTTTATTTTCTATATGCCACCCATAGAAAGAACTTCAAACCTACATTACTATAACTTTTTAGTTTTTTTTAAATATCAGACATTTGTACTATAAGCATATTTGGATATGGATATGGAGATATGACCTTTTAAAGATCTTTCAAATATATAGAAAAACTTTAAAAAGTTGAACATACTATTGTTTGTGGAGTGTCAATGTCTATGAGATGAACCTGAACACGATGAATTCAACAAAAGAGAAATAAATGTTAGAGAAAAAAAGCCTTCAAGGCATGTTGCAAATGCCACTTTCCTTTAGGCTTATTTCACCCCCAACAATAACAATATGCAACAAGAGTTTTCCAATAGCCTTAGGATATAATGAAACCTATGTTTAAAATCTTTTTGCACTAGTGAAATCAAACCACTAAATGTCTGGTTTATGTGGGACAAAAGTATCTTTCTTTTACTTGCTTTTCTGCAGCAAACAAAGTACAAGAGACTTATTTCAATTGATAATGTTAGGGAAAAAAATAAATCAAAATTCTGATTAGATAAGATTGGATTGGATTTTTGATTATTTTTGGTGGATATTCTAATATCTATTTATGAAGATTCAATCAAGAGTTTTGTTGTTAATTTGACCAAGTTGTCATTATATTGAGTTTCCACTTTCTGGTACTTAATTATTGCCAATAGCAACCTTTTGGAAGTGAAAGGATGTCCCTAAACAAGATATGACTGATGTGGAAAGGAAACTAGGCGCTATAAATAAACCTATTAAAATTTAAATTAGGGATTCAAATCCTTTATCAAAAGGATTCTGATCCTTTTTCGTTAATTTAACCAATGACATTCCAAAACCTGCTATTTAAATCTTTTATGTGAGTGTATGATTCTTTCTGTGCAATTTATAGAAAAAGCTTATTTTTCATTCAAAAACTTATGAGATATCAATCTTATAAACCTCAAAGCTTCTCTAATTGATCTTTAACCAATTTCTTGGTTTGAAACTTAACTAAAGCCATCATATAGCTTCATTTATGTTAGTTTACCTTAAATTGATTATTCAATCAATTAATTACTTCTTTCACTTATTTTGAAAATATTTTCAGTACATACATGTGTTGGATATATACCTATATCTAACACTCATAGCCAAATCTGAGTAAAAATAGCTTCGAACTCAAAATAGCCAATGGAAAGATAACCTTAGGTAGAAATTCAGAAGAAAATCACGCTATTTCATTCCATAATAATAACACAATAAAGCTCTAGCAGGAGTAAAGGCATAAGATGTAACCCATTAGTAACCACTCTACTATCAATATTCAATAAAACTCTTGGAACCCTCACTCAGCATTCTCTTATCGATTAAAGAACCATGAAGCAACAAAGGAAATCAATTTGATTTGTACATTAAAGTTTCGCATTCACATTCAACCAAGAGATTGAAATCAAAATAAACTTCAATAATTCAATAAAAAAAAAGCAATATCCCAAGCTTTCCCCTCATACTCCAATATCAAACAAGCTAGTTTAAACTCAAATTTCCATGGGATAATCACCATTCCCTGAATTATCCTATTTTTTATTATTTTCTTTTCGCTTTTTACAAAATTTGCTATAAATCAAAAGCAAAGTAATATTATAATCCATTAAAATCGAAAAGATGATTAAAAAATCAGTTTCGAAAATAATCATTCTGCATAAAACTAAAATAATATATTTTGTAACACAAATTACATTTTTAATTTTTCATATTTAATAGGAAAAATTTATTGTATTTTATGAATCTTGTAAGTTTATCGTATTTTATAAAAATTTTGTGAGTTGCATATATTAGCAATGGTAATAAAAAGTATTATCAAATAAAATACAATAGCCACATAAATTATTTTATCTGTTACATAAATTTATTATCATATATAATAAAAATATGTATTTCATATTTTTATTATATTTTCGCATACATTATATATTACATAAATCATTGTAGTCTAGGTAATGTTTATATGCAATATGTGTTATGAGTAATGAATTATGTAAAGAAACTTTGAAGTTAATATTTGCGTATAGCAAATTATATAGAAACATTACTCTGTTACATATAAATATTAATAAGTTATATAAAACATTATCGAAATTGTAATGCATTTATTAAAACATTCTTTCAAGAAAATTAAACATCATTTTTTCAAAATAAATTTTTGATTTTTTATTAAATACGTTATAGATGTAGGAAGTTAAGTTTTTAGTAATTTTGAAGTATAAAATTATTTTTATTTTTTATTTTACTAATATACTTTTAATATTAGTAATAAATATATTATATCAATAAAAAATAATTTTATAATAAAGTTTTTATTTTTAATAATTAAGAAAAATTACTACTAAATATTATAGAAATTACATATGAATATTACAATTTACATAAATCATTAGAGTCTAGTATAAACATATGTGTTATACATAATTTATTTATATAAAAATCTTAAAGATAATTTTTATATCTAACAAATTACATAAAATCTTTATCGGGTTAAGTGGTATACAGAGCAATTACTATCAATCACAAGGGAGCATATAGCACAAAATAATTTTCATTAAAATTTACTAATCAACATTTTGAGTTATTTAGAGTCCTTGAAAATAAGAATTTAAGTTGCGAGTTTAGATGTATTTTTTAGTTACGTTGCATTATCGTATGTAGATATAATGAATTTTATATATAATAGTAGATATCGTTGATGATAAAAATTGAAATCATAAAATAACTATCATTATTTAAATCCTTTGATCGGAATAAGAGGATACATTTTTTGTTACACTTTTAACATGTAGGTAATTAGGAATTGAAATTAATATTAATTTATTCTAGAATCTTTTATAAGCAGTAACAAAAGAAAAAAAATGAAATAATAAATTTTTTTTAGAGTAGGGTTGTTTCTTAGAAAACAAAATTTTTTATAAAATTAAAAGATATAAATATCATTCAAATTTTATTATAATTTTTATTTTATTTTTGTTTTTATGTAAATTTATTAATTAATTTATTTATGAGTCAAATGAAACTAATTTAATTGAAAGTTATAAATATACATATATATATATATATATATAATACATCAAGGGAGTTTGCATATATTTTTGTTAATAATTTTTTATTAAAACACATAATAATCATACATATATTTTTTTATTAAAAATAATAAGGACAAATTAAGCAGACATTATTAATTAGCTAGACATAGACATAGACATAGACATAGACTTAGACACATAGCAGCGATACCTTATTGCCGGCTGTCAAATTTATTTTAATATTCTTACATAAAATAGTAGTGCAAACTGCAAAGTGTAAACAACTAGTATTTAATTTTGACAGCCTGGGTTTGCTCAGATGAGCATGTAGCAAGCAAAGCTAGTAGTTATTAAATGTTGCCGTCAGTGTTGACTGGCCATTCGAGTAACTGACAGTAACTTCTGCTTTGTATCCAGCATTCTCGTGGATGCTGCTACCTTGGGTAGTTTCTTTTAAGATTTCAGCCAATATAAATTCATCGTTCTGGTTAAGGATCTTAGTGCAGACCTGCAAATTGACAGATAGATTGATTTTATTTATTTTATATTACAAAACACAGAAATTATAATGATTTTTAATAAAACAAATTAAAATAAAAAATAAAAAAAAAGACGATGATGAGACAAGAATATTGAGTTTAATTTTAAGATACCAAATGAGAATGAAATTAATATTATACTACAAAATAGATTAATAATAATACCTTATCAATACACCAAACAGTAAGCCACTTAATACCATTGTCGACTTTATATGCTACACCTCCAGCCATATTCACATCCATATCCTGCGTAAAACGAACGGATCCTCCACGTCCAATATTTTTCTTAGCACCTCCATAGCACGAAAAATCCACCGCTAAGGGAACGTTAGCAGAATTCTTGAAGTTGCATTGTGTGACATACTCCATTTTAGCAGTTGTTGAGTTTGCTGTTAATTTGCTTGTGTTGTGCTTCAGAATTGGCTGCGTGCGCACATATTTATATATTAGTTTGTAGCGTATCAAGACAAGAAGCCGATTGGTAGAATTAATGTTTTCTTTTTTTATTAATTGTCACCTTTTGGCACCAAAAAAAAAAAAAAAAACCAAAGAACGTCGTTTTCATAAAACAAATTTAAGTTGAACTGTAACACCTATTATTATTATTATTATTATTATTATTATTATTATTATTATGATGTATGAAGGGGCTTAAGTGTAAAATTTTAAAATTAAAGGGTTTATGTGTAAAAAAAATGTAATGAGAATTTTATTTTTTTCTCTTATATGTGTTAGAATAAAGAGAAGAAGAAGAGAAATAAGGAAAGGAGGAAAGAAGAGGTCTGAAATTCTGAAAAAAAAAAAAACCAAAAAATTGAATTTTTTCATCATCTTTTTAGAGGTAAGCTTAGTAACTATCATTTTTATACTTTTTAAGTTTGAGCTCTTACCTTTCTCTAATTCTTTTTGTAATATATCTCATTAAGCTCCCTAATCTCCCATTCTATCATATATTTAATTTCCCTTCAAGGCTTCAAGGATTGATTAAGATGCTAGTAATTCTTCCTTTCTTCAGTAGTTATTGATTCTTGTAGCTAGGATTGACAAAATAACTCGAACTTATTAGGTTTCGATTAGCCCAATCATATAATCTTTCTGTTTTGAAAATTGGCTTTCAGGCTAGGGTGAATCTGTTTTTTTATTATAAGTTTTGAGTTTACGCTGGAGGGTATTTTAGATAGAACCTACCTGCCTTGACTTAAAATATTTACAAAAATAGCCCTTTTCTAATTTTATAATTATAAAATGAGATTAAATTTATAACGCGTATTTCGTATAGATATGAATGGAGATTGGAAGGGGTCGGACAAGGAAGAAAACCATCCCGCCCTTCCCTGTTGCAAACCCTACTTTTTGCTGGATCTAAAGTAACTAGGAAGAACACTTTCCATGAAGCACATCCGTGGTTTTTAACTTACTTTTCTATTGGTTTTCATTCATCGGGTGCATCAAACTCCATTTTCTATTTACAATGATACAAATATAGATGCCATGAGGGGTCTTCATCACTCAAAGCCAACTACGGGTTCAAATTCTTGGCAAACTTTTGGGGGTAGAGCTGAGAGAAACAAATAAAATGATGCAAGGCCTGCAAAGTGGACATCATACAAGGTCATTTCCTGCAATTTCGAAAGCATAACTTCTTGCTATCGTATGATGTATTTGTTTATTCAGATTATTCCGCAAATGAGATTGAACTTTATAAAATTCTCTTTCCTCAGATTCCGCAAAGACCTGTGCCAAGAACCATAAGGGCTGTTGCTGGAAGTGCTCATATTGAAGTGTTTGTTAATGAGATATGTGTTGAGTAAGTGAGTTGTTTAACAGCAATTAACTTTTGAACATGCTAGCTTATATATATATATATATAAATATATGTGTTACTCCGGCTCTTCGTTTTTTTAAGTACATGTTTCAGGCACATATTTTAATGTAAGTATGGGACATAATCCTTCAAATATAAAGAAAAATTGCTTAAATAAAGCAATGTTACTTTGACTCTTCATTTTATCTGAAGTGTATGTTTCTGATATATATTCAGACATGAGTAAGGGGAATGATATTCTAAATATATAAAAAAATCTAAAAAAAATTGAGCATACAAATATTAAACATGTACTAATATCCGATACTTACTCTTTAGTCTCAGTAACTAGTTATGACTTGCACCATACAAAATGTATCCTCTTTTTAACCTTTCCCGAAAAGTCATGCAACATACCTTTTTCCTTCAAATGAAAATTGAAAATCATCCCTCTTGAATGGATGAATTAACTTTTTCTTGGGATCTATAGTGTCCTCCAATGTTTGTGATATGTTTCTATGGTGTTGCATTAGTTTTGTATTAATTATATCGAACTTTTGTTACACTAGGAAGCCAAAAGTGCATTATGAAAAGGATAGAACTTCAAGTCTACGACTGAGAGAGTTGGATGGCAGAAACATAAAAAAGTATGTACATTTTTAGATTACTGGCTAAGTAAGGATTGCCTAAAGAAAAGATCACTCGTTTATCTGCTTTTATCAAAATCTT
>JBBYHM010359520.1:1295-21085 GCA_038381775.1 Adansonia rubrostipa | reverse complement strand
AGGCTTCATCTTTAGAGTGTAAGAAGAGAACCCAAGTAAACCTAGAGTAATCATCTACAATGACAAATCCATATTGTCTACCTCCTTAGCTTAATGTCCTAGTAGGACCAAAAATATCAATATGAATAAGTTGTAATACTCTAGTAGTTGAGATAATATTAATTGGTTTGAATGAAGCTCTTTTATGTTTGCCTTGGATACATGCATCACATATTCTCTCATTATCACATTTTATTTTTGGCAATCCAATAATAAGGTCTTTTCTAGATAGTTTAGAGATTACATTCAGACTAGTGTGTCATAATTTTCTATGCCATAACCAATGCAAGTCATCATTATTTGCAACGAAACAAACATTTTGAGAGGATAAATCATCTTAGATGCATAATATAAACATTTTCTTCTCTTTGTCCTACAAAAATAATTTTGTTTGTCTTAACATTAACAACTTGACAATTTATTGATTAAAAAATAACTTTCATGCCTTTATCACATAATTGACTAATACTAAGGAGATTATGTTTGAGACATTTGACAAATAGAACATTTTCAATGTTGGATTAGGAATTATTACCTATGGTTCCAATACCTTTAATTTGTCCTTTTGAGTTATCACCAAAAGTAACACTTCCTCCATCCTTAGGCTTTAGCTCCACGAATTGATTTTGGTCACCGGTCATACGTCTTGAGCATCCACTATCAAGGTACCAAGAATTTTCTTTTGTTGAATTTTCCTTAAAGCAATGCACTTCCTCCTACAACCATAAAATCATATTTGCTTTTTAGGTACCCAAACTTTCTTGGGTCCTTGAGTATTAGTGCTCAAAATTTTTGTGCCTTTTAGAATCCATTTTAATTTTGTAGCTTTATATTGAGATATGCCAACACCTTTGGGGACCCATATTCTCCTAATAATTTTACCTCTAAAAGTGATAGTTTTTAAGGAGCATGTATGGAATGTGTGACCAAGTTTATGGCATTTTGTACATATGCTAGATGCATCAAATGATTTGTTTTGTGTTATGAAGAAGTTATTGAAGTGAGTTTCTTTTTCGATTCTATTATAGCCTAAACCATCATTATCAATGAATGCCTTTTGTTTTTTTAACGTGCTATTTAATTTTTGTTATGCCAAATAAAACCTTGTAAATGAGTTATGCAAATTTATGTTTTTCTTGGTTAGATCATCACTATTGACTTGTAACTCATCTACTCTTTTCTTAAAATCATTATTTGTCATGCTTAGTGTTTTATTTTCTTCCTTGAGTTTAGAATTCATTTTCTTGAATTTCAAATTCATAACTTCGAATTCCAATGCTAATTCATCAAATGCATCTTGTAATTCATCAAATGAGTAAGCATTAGCATTAGAAGATACCTTGGGCTTACCATGAGCCATGAGAGATAGGTTGGCCACCTCCTCATCGTCATTATCGAAATTGTCACTATCACTCCATGTGGCTGCCATTGCCTTCTTCTTTTGTTTCTTCGGGTTTGATTTCATCCACATTGGACATTCAAATTTGATATGTCCCAGTTTTTTACACTCATAGCAAATAATATGTTCTTTCTCTTCTTTGCTTGAGTCTTTTTTCATTATTTCTTTTTTAGGAGGTCTTCGAGCTTTGTTCATTCTCATGAATTTGTTGAATCTTTTTGTGAACATAGCCATTTCTTCATCTTCCTCGACCTCTTTATCATCATCACTAGGTGTGGTTGATTTAAAGGCAATACTTGCCTTCTTTGATGGTTCTTGTCCATACTTGATCTTCATTTCATAAGTTAGAAGGAAACCTATGAGTTCATCCAAAGAGAGTGTGTTGGGATCTTTAGATTCTTCAATTGCTATCACTTTTGCTTTTTAAGACTTAGGAAGACTATTGAGTTACTTTTTTACCATCTCTTTATTTGGATAGGTCTTTCCGACTTACTTCAACCCGTTGATGACGTTCGTAAATTTATCTGACATTTCTTTGATGGTTTCATCCATCTTCATCTTGAATAATTCATAGTCAAGTGTAAGAATGCTTATTTTAGATTCTTTGACTTGATTTGTTCCTTCATGTGTGGTTGCCAGCTTGTCCCACACTCGCTTTCCATTGTCACATGTGAGACTCTATTGTACTCAATTGGACCAAGAGCTCAAAATAATGTGTGCAAGGCCTTGGCATTTAGTTGTGCCATTTTGGTATCTTGTTCATCCCATTCTTCTTCCTCCTTTAGCACAATGCAATCTCCAACTTTCTTCTTTGGAATGAGTGGACCATTGACAATGATTTTTCATACTTCATAGTCATTTGCTTGGATAAAAAGCCTTATCCTTGTCCTCCAATATGAGTAGCTGTCACCATTGAAGAGTGGAGGTCTCATGATGGAATGCCCTTCAAGTCCTATAGCATTTGCATTTGTCTCAAATGCCATAAGACAAACTTCATCTTGGCTTTTCAACTCTTGTGGGCTTCTTGAGGCTTTGATTACAATGTTTGCATTCTCCATTTTTGAGCTATCAAGGATCTTTTCTCAAGGTTGTGAGACCTATGAAGGAGACCAAAGCTCTTGATACCAATTGTTAGCTTCAACGAAGAGATTGAACCAAAAGAGGGTGAACACAATGGATGTATAGAGGTTCGGTCCTTTAATTCTGCACCTGCGTCCTTTCTTCTTGGTATTTTCTTACCAAGGTGATTCCTATAATTCACTAAGAAAATTGTTACCTTTAAGGCTAAGGTATAACCTTACAAAACTATCTTTTAAGGCTTAGATAGAACCTTTCAAATACTTTGAGAATTATACCCCAAACTCTCAAATATTTTCTCTCACTTTCACACAACCCCTTATGTGAAATGAAAGAAGTATTTTCTAAACTAATTAAACCTCTAGTAGGTAGATGTTTGCTGGAATTTAAGTACAAGAAGAATGAGATACAAATAGACTTAAAGAGTATGAATTGATACAAGTAGAAAATAATGAATTTGATGATTTTGAGCTTTTATTGTTCAATGATTCAATGAAATATGTATCTCTGCCTCTTTAGCTGTTTGGAACCTCCATTTATAACTGCAAATTAATTCATAGACGTTGGGCATTTAATGTGGCAGTTGGAGAGTCATTGTAGCCTTCATAACTGCTGATTTATGGTCAATCCCGTGCTATAGTATTGATACAATACCAATAGTATCGATACATAGTTCAAAAAAATGACCGTTACAACTTGTTGTATCAATACTGACACTAAGCAAGTTGTATCGATATAGATACCATTGTGTCAATACATATGAGGGTTTCAGCCAAACCTAAGCTACTACCAAACTTTGTATCGATACTCATGGAGTGAGTGACGATGCTAAGCAGCCTGTATCGATACATACACACTTGTATCGATACATTTGAGGGTTTCATACAAACCTTGGCTACTACCAAGCCCTATATCGATACCAAGCAACCTGTATCGATACATATGTTCATTGTATTGATACGTTTGAGGGTTTTATGCATAGTATCGATACATATGTTTATTGTATAGATACTAACATTAAAATTTGTTTGTGAAATCATTTTTGTTGATTCAAACACATCTCAATAATTACAAATTTAGTATTTTTAAAGATGCTTTTCAATTTAAACACAAATGCGAAGTTGAGTATTAATTTAACTTAAGTTTGTTTGTTATATCAAAACCGAAATCAAGGTTAACACGAGGAATGCAAATGACTGACCAAGATGGGTATTATCAAAAATGTTTTTTTTTTTTTTTTGTCAAAGACACCTAGAATTATTTGAGAGCCAAATATGCCAAAGTGCCATGGCATCACTTAATATGGTTCTCACTTAATGTTCCTAAATTTTCTTTTATAGCTTAGTTGCTTATTCTTGATAGGCTTAGCACTATGAACATGATGAAATGGGGGTCATTGAATCTGCTACATGCCTGCTATGAGATGGAGAAGAAGAAAGGAGGGATCATCTATTTTTTATGTGCTCCTTTACTTAACAGGTATGGCAGAAGGTTCTTGTGGCTTCTTTGGTGCATAGGAATTTTGATAATTGAAACAATGACATCTTGTGGGTATCTCAATAGTTCAAAGGCAAATTAAGTCTGTTCTCTTTAGATATGCTTGGACAGCAACCATTTATCACATCTGATGGGGAAGGAACGCTCGCAGACGTAAAACAAGGCAAAGGAATCCAGAGGAATTGTTCAAACTTATAACTGATGCTGTGCGTACTCGTTTTCCATCATTTCTAGAATTTTTGATAACATTGTAACTATTACTTTGTGTAGATAGTGACAGCTAAAAATAAATTGTAAATTGTTAGGCTCTGCCCCTTTATACTCTTATATAGCAGGCCTCCTGCTTCTTTTTGGATTTTGGAACAAAATATCAATTATAAAAAAAATAAAAGCACTCTAAAATTAGTCTCATCTTTATATAACCACACACATCATATATTTTTCTTGTAATCGATTCAATTCATTTTTTTTTCTTATAAAGCCTCAATATACATATAACTATAACAACAATTTCCATACTAAATTATATAATTTATTCAAAGGATCAACAAATACGTTATTAGGTATCACACTCTATACCCAAGTTCTAGAAAGCAATTATAATGACCAATGTCACCATTTAATAAACATAAGAAAATACAATATGCAAGACCAATTAAAATAATTCTTTTATATGCTTCATAATAAAAGTTCACTGAATATTAAATCAAACTAAATCTACAAGGCTTTTTCAACCAACCCTTTTTAACAACAATCTTTAATTTTATGTATTATAATTTAAAGAAAAGAAAAGTTAAAACTACATTGTTAGTTATCTTTTTATTTCATCCATATAAACTCTTCAAAGTAATTGATTTTTTATAATATTACGTCACAATTATGAACTTGAATTACCTTTTTAAATGTTAACTTTCTCAACAAGACTTCGACAAAGAATTGAAAAGTCAGATTTTTCCTTTTATTACTGGTAACCATTAATTACACTTATATGACTTTTCTTCGATACTTCACCTTCAAATTCAATATCAATTTGAACATGTAAAATTCGTTATTTTATTTTTTAAAATACATTAATATAATTTTTCGTTATATGTAAGAGTAATGTTAAAACTCTTGTGCTTAGTCAAAAACTTGATACAATTTAAAAATTTTTTGTTATAATATAATATAATATAATTTTTGCTTAATTATTTATGTCATACCTCGAATGACAAATATATGAATTTAGACTTTTAATTGACCCTAGTGTTAGGTGCGACCCTGTCAACAACAATAATTCATATGACTTTTATTGGGTTGTTTCGTTTTCTAATATATATAAACTTTCAAAGCCACCTTTTTTACAAGTGAATAGTATTGACAAGCCCATTACTTAGCAACAAAGAGAGTCGAAAAAAAATAATAAAACAGGCTCATTGCTTGGTAAGAAATGAAACAAAAGAGAAGAAATATAGTCAATGAACGATCCAAAGCTTCAGCCACACAAAAAAAAAAAAAAAAAAATCAAAACTTTAAATTGTTAGATATGGAGAATATTAATTAAACTTGGAGGTACCACAAAAAAAAAAAGAAAAAAAACAAAGAGAACTATCAATTACAAGAACTATTAATTGATGTACGCAAGGAAAATTACCCTACAATAGGACTATATGGCAAGAAGTTTAGAATTCTATCTCCTTAAATTCACCAACTAAGAAAAAGGATATACCCACTTCCATAATACAGTGACAAATCTGAAAAACAATCATTTATTCTTTTCTATTAAAAGAAGCAGAGTGCTAAAATTAACCTTCACGGTGATAGAGTAAATTTCTTGACATTTATTTCAATAAAATGCTCTCGATATACATCATAGAGTACATTTTGTTTTGTTTTGTTTTTTTTTTTTCACTTTTTATGACAAAAAAAGAGTATCGTTTAAGAGATTATTTCACCTAAAATTCTTTTTATTATAGATGTCATATCTCAATTTATTTTATATTTTGAATAGTTTATCATAGACTTATATTGATTCAATTTTAACTTTAAATTCAATTACTTAGGAATTAAATCATTAATTTGCTGTACATTAATATAATTAATATAAATATCATTTTGAAAACTAAATCTATATTCCAAAAATATAGTAGGGGCACATTCTAGTATTGTTAATTTTCTTCATATTATTATAATTTATGAGCACATTTTTTTACACAAAAAAAGTTACAGCTTAAAGATAAAAAAAGTATTGCAGATATTGATATTCAAATTCTAAATTTAATAGATATCACTATTTAAAATAATTGTATAAATCTAATGAGTTAAACCACGAATTTTATAAGCACAATTTTCTTAAAACTTTTAACTCACCAGCATTTTTTGTTGCAGCTCCAACTGAGCTAGACAGGCTAAATTCAAAGATCATAGACATGAGTCTAGGTTAATTTTCTGAGTGTCGGAGCTGGTGTTTTGATAATTGGAGGTATTGTCTGTATTATATATTGTTGGGACGAGCTGATCACAAGCATTTCTAGCAAGGTATTGGAAAGTATGGTCTCAAAAATCTGTCCACTTTATCCGTTCATACTACATAGAAGTTTTTATTGGGGTGAACTTATAGTTTCAATGCATTCTATTTTATTCCACATTTCATTTTCGAGGAGAAATTTCACGAATAAGCTAATTAATTTGCTTGGAAGCAAAACCTGTGGTTGAGGGTAGCTTAATGAAGGGTTCATCGTTTTCTATTTTGGATATTATGGGGACGTGAGGTTGCTAGAATCAATCATTAAAAAATTGAATAAAAAATTCAATCGATGAAATCTTCGATCGATTGTATTAAATAAATATTAAATATATAATAAATAATTAATAAAAGCATTTGATTAAACAAGGTCATCATTAACATAAATTCAAAACATTAAAGGTTCAAATCGCATTATGTGTAGAAAATTTTTATAAAAAAATATTTAAAATAAGTTATTGTGTTTTTTTTTTAAAGAATAGTATTTTACCAATTCTGATTTTATGATATACAATCAGACCGAATAAAGCACCAATACTTATGATTCAATCGGCCAAACGTGCGATGATCCAATTTTTCAACAACGTCTAGGACTTGGGCCCAAAACTTTAAACCTCACGACTCCTCTTCTGACTCACCACTATGGCGGGGTTATCTCTTTTAGGAAAATAATAACTCACAAGCTACTGTTGTCAATGTCGTAGTTGGGAAGGATTTTAAGAGTAAGCTAACTTGATGTGTTTGCCCTTTGTTTAGGCATAAAGAGTTTAAATTTAGAATTGAATCCTAAACGGCTTTTATGTAATTGAAAAATTATCTTGACGGGAAACAAAGTGTCCGTTGGATTAACTCTATATTTAGTTACTTATTTTTCCCGGTTAGGATGCAAAAGTAAACAAAAAAGTTTGGATGGGTGCAAACAACGTAAATTCTTTTACGATAAAATATAAAAACAATTATCTTATCCATTAATAGTGGAGTGAAAAAATTTTACAAATAAAATCAAAGTAGTAAAACATGTTTCCTAAAATATATTTAAAAAATTGAAAGATAAATAAATAGACATATGTCATCTCAATAACTTTCCTTACAGAGTTTTTTTGTTCAATTGTTAATATATGAGATATTAGCCAAATAAAAATGATTTGATTTTACGATTATACATACCAATTATATTATATATTATTCATGTTATATTTTAATTATTTATCTATTTTAAATTAATAATGATTAGAATTATTTATGGGTCAAAATTTTAGGATTTTTTTGTAGTTTGAGTCAATTCGATTCAAATTACTATTTAAATAAAAACAGATTTGTATTCAAATTTAATCATAATTTATAAATATTGATATAAAAAATTTTAAACATTTTAATATATTTTAAATAATAAGCTTGAACAGACCTTAAGTAAATAAAAATTTTTATTTAAACTCAACCCGACCTAAATCATATCCACTTCAACTAACTTCTACTTACGATATTGAATTCTGCCTTTTATTTTTATTTCCTACTATTAATTTTTAAAAAATAAAAATAACTAAAAAAAGTGATAAGAACATGAATCAAATCAAACAAAGTCCTATAAATAAGAAATTTATTGCGGGTCAAACATGATAGGTTTTGCCTTGATTTGCTGTTCAATTGGGAGGGTCCATGAAATTTATATTAATTTATAAAACACATGCTCCCAAATTTAATGTGATTTACTCCCAAGTCTCGCACCCTTTTACAATTATTTACTCTTTTTTTTTTCCTGGTTAGGAGGCAAAAGTAAACAAAAAAGTTTGAATGGGTGTAAACAATGTAAATCCTTTTATGATAAAATAAAATGACTGATTTTACTAATTTAAGTGCCGATTACGTTATATACATATATATTTGATGTTATATTTTAATTATTTATCTATTTTAAATAAATCTTGATTAGAATTATTTATAGATCAAAATTTTAGATAGATTATTATTATAATTGAGTCAATTTAAAATAAATTATTATTTAAATAATAAAAAATATTTTATTTAAATTTAATTACAAAATATATAAAATATTGATATAATTTTTTTTAACATTTTAATATATTTTAAATAGCAAACTTGGGTTGAGCAAACCTTAAGCTAACAAAAATTTTTACTTTAGCTAGCCTGACATGAACTATATACAGCTCCACTTACCTCAGGATATTTTATTTTACCTTTAATTTTTGTTTCCCAGTATAAATATTTATTTTTTAAAAAATATATAAATAACTAAAAGAAGCAATAAGAACATGAATCAAATCAAACGAACTCTCATAAATGGGAAACTAATTGTGGGTCAAACATGATAGGTTTTGCCTGGATGCCCTGTTCAATTAGGAGGGTTCAGGAAATTTATATATTAATTTATAATTTATAAAACACATGCTGCCGATGGCCTCACCCCCCACCCCCCCCGAAAAAAAAAAAACAAAAAAACACATGCTCCCGCATTTATTGTGATTTACTCTCAAGTCTCTCACCCTTTTTAGGTTGTCCCCCTTGGCCTTTATAAAACATCTTAAGTTTTCACGGTATCCTCATCAAAGCCTCTGCATCCTCCTCCATCTTTCATCTTTGTGCACAGACATCTCTGAATCTGCAGATCACAACTCTCTGCTCTTTGGATTTTGCTTCTTTCCGCTCCTCAAATGGTATGTACGAACAATTAAGTTTGGCTTTGCTTCTCTCTTTTTACATCCATATCTTGCATCTCACAACACAGCACACATATTTGTAACTTGTAAAACTTTAAATCATTACATTTCAGAAAAAAGAAACAATTATATTCTTTATTTTTTTCCCTTTAAATATTAAAAAAAAATCTATTTTTTATTATATATGATTCAGTCCCTGCCAAAAATTTCCCTAACCGGGCTGTTTTCCGGAGCTGAAAAGCACGTTTTTGGATATAAAAGGCTATTTTCCGATCATTCTCTGCATGATTAGTCTATTTCGTATTGACATTACTATTGTTGTATTCTCCGCAAATTTGAAAATGCGTGAAATCATTGTATAACGATTGTCAACTTCATTTTCTTTCTTTCTTTCTTTTATTTGTGTGTATATATATATATATATATATATATATATATATTATACATATGTAGCAGTAAATTTTCTTTGCTTTGATTTGAAGAAAGGATTAGCGTATGCGTTGAAAGTAAAACACAAAATTAAATAGATATACGCAAGTGATGGAACATGGAAGAGCCTTTTCAAAGCATATCATTTACAATTTTTTTTTACAATTTTATAATTATTTAAGAATAATTAATATTATATAAAAATTTATCACTTAAAATTATAAATTTTAAATAATAGTTTAATGAACTTTATATAATTTAAAATTATAATTAATTAATTAATTATAATACAACGGTTTTTCAATGGATGATTGATGCTTGGATGGGAATCCATCTGCCAACTGTACAACAATAGAGCCTTTTGGATAACTATTGTTTGTATATACCAACTTCCCATTTACTCTACTCTCAAAAGTTTTTCTCAATTATATCTCAAAAATTTTTTTGTATAACTTAATTTTGCATGCGTGAAGGAAAATCTCTTGATTCAGCATTAATTTTTTTGGATGATTTTTTATTTCTCTGTACGATAATTCATATATCTTTATTTATATTTTATGATCTAAGTATATATGTCATTTTATATATTTTATCATATTATAATTATATTTAAAATATTTTATATTTTATATATTTTAATATTTTAATAATTTTATTGTATAAATATTAAAATATTTATATATTTAATTTTTAATATATTTTAATTATTTTAATTATATTTTTTAATAATATTAAATATTGTTAAATTTATATACGAATATACGAACCGTCGTGATAGAACTTATATCTGATTAGACTTTATTCAATCTTGCAGGCTGCTAAAAGTCCAATCAAATGCTAGCCCAGTGGTTAGAACTTAGAAATTGGAATATAATTAATTATGTGTCCTCGGAATATATATATATATATATATATATATATGTATATATATCCTACCTACCATGGCTAGTTCTTCAAATATTTCCCAATAGGGACAGAATTTTTATTTATTATTTTTGTTTGAAGTACGGGAAAAGAATTAATGATTTGAACTTAAATCTTATTTCATTTCAAGAATAGTATAACAAAAATAACTAAAACCTTATTTGTTCCAATTATTTGACCTTTTGTCCCATTAGGTATTGAAAAGAATAATTTTAATAATTGTGAAATTAGGCTAAAAGTTTAATTTGTAATTGTTTAACAGTGTTGTCGGTAATTTAGGACCGAAATATTGTAATAGCCTGTTAAGTTTCAATTATTGGATTTTATTTTTTAGTTAAATTATAAATTAATTAATGACTTTTGTCATAATTCAGGTGAGTAGCTTATATATACTCTATATTTTTGTCAGAATAAGAAATTAATTTTTTTAAAAAAATTACTAATAATTGTTGGTGGTGATGTGGGGGCAGGTGACAAGAATTGAGGATGAAAAGAAAGTAATTCTTTCGAGGCCATTATCATTAGATGGTGAATCAGAGTTGGATTACAGGGCTCCTAAACCAATCCAACGAATTTTAAGTCTTTTCAAGAATGTAAGACCAGGCTCTGACCTCGCCCACTTCAAGGCAAGTTTAACTCTCTCTCTCTCTTCTCTCCATATATATATATATATATATATATATATATATATATTTTGCAATTACTATTTAAAAATTTTATCACTAATTCTAAAATTCCACTATCTAGTATTTTTTTAATAAGAAAAATAAGGATGCTATTCCAATTATTTGAGCAAAGAATACATATGTTAATTACTATATTGAATTATACCCCAATTCTTGATTGATAATGATTTCTAAAACTTATTAACTATATAAAATTCTCCTAGGTCAAGTTCCTAAATCTGACATTGCGTTAATCATTTGATGGGCTTAAGAAAAAAAACAAAATAGGATTAGATTAATTTATAAATGAATTGTTTTTTCAATTTAAAAATTAATTTATATTTTAGAGAGTTTAAATAAAAATATTACATTTTAAAAAAAAAATTAAAAAATTTTGACTTTTAGAGGGCATTTAATGCCTAGACCTAACTTGACCTAACATGATATTTATCTATATTTGTTATTTATGTACATTAATCAATATTAGTAATTTACTAAATTACTATGTTCATAATTTTAATATTCAAAAGATCAAACTTTTTTAATAAGTACCAATCTCATAATGCATAGAAGCCGATTTTTGTTTCAAAACATTAAGGGATCTATCTCTTTTAGAAGGGATCAATATCTTTAGCTGGATAGTACTTAGTAACATTCCGTGTAAAAATGAATCGATCTCTTTCTAAGAGGATTAACCCATTCCATGTAAACTTTGGTTGCTTGCGCGCTTAAATAGTAGCTTTTTTTTTATTATTGTAGAGTCGGATCTGAGCATATAATAAAGCTCATATTCTCCAAACGGATTTGAGAAATTATAAAAATTGTTAATATATTATTTAGACCTGATCTAAACTTAATTCACAAATGAATCCAGTTGGATTATATTATAAATATTAACCCTCTTTTTAAGACTTTGGCATGAACTTATTAAATTAAAGATTTTTGAATTAGCCAACCACACGTTAATTCGATTGGTAAAATGATTCGTCTCAAAATTAAGTGATTTTCTTTTGTAGTCTTTATTTCCAATTGAATTTCTCAATACTTGATATGAATATGAAAGAAAAATGTTAATGTTGACATTATTAGAAAAAAAAATCTATACTATTAATAAATGATTGATTGAGCTTGATGTTACCAAGTTCAGTAAAATTAATTTGATTGGTGAATTACAAGAAAGATCAATTAAATTCACAAAACAATAAAATAGGACTATAAATATAATTTAAGTTTTTTATTTATAATATTTCTTAAAAAAATATCAATAACTTCTTAAAAAGTTATCTACTTATACTTAAAAATTACCCATTTATTAAAATGAAAAAAGCTACTATATATAATTTTTTTTCTTCCACCGACATGGTGGGTGTGCATATTTCTAGGAGCTTATTAAATGGGTATCATATTAACACAACTTTGTTGAAAAATAAATCAAAATTAAATAAAACTATTATAATAAATATAAAATTAAAATTATTTTTATCTTCACTTAAAAATAGTTAACTATATATTTTTTTTAGAAGATAAAACTTATCACATTTTTATTTTAAAAAATCCAACTTTTTTAATGCATTATTTCTTTCAAAAACAAATTAAAAGAAAATTTCACACGCGTAGTATGTCTGTCAAATTCTTTTTTCTTGTTAAATCATTTTTTTTCAAAAGATATTTGGAAAAATTGATAAGAGAACAATAAAAGTGTTGAAAATTGTCTATACATTTTTTTATATGTAAAAATCTAAAATCAAGTAAAACAATTTCACTAAACATATATTTGTCAAATTTCAGTGAAATTGTTATAAATTATAATTTATTAAAAAATAAAATAACAATAGAAAGAAAAATATTTTTTATTTTTTATTTTTTATTCTTTATTCTTTTTCTTTCCTTATATTAAATTGTGCTAGCAAATTTAAACACTGTTAAATATAATGAGAAAATTCTATATCAAATAACAGTATAATGATAAATTTGGTCCTAATATATTATTTTTTGATATTATATTATTTTTATTTTACCGTATATTTATATATATGTATATATATGTAAAATACAGCATTGAATAAATCATATTGATTTAGTCGATCATATTGGTTCAAGCAATAATTAAATGTCAGCTCGATATAACTGTAAAACCAGAGATTTTGTAATTTAATGAAAAACCGTTTGATTTAATAAAAAATAAATGAATAAAATAATCGGTTTAAGTTTTTATTTTTTTTAAAAAATTATTTTATATAATGAGATTTAAATTTTAATCAAATACATACTTTTATTAAATATTTATTATATCAATTTAATAGTTTTTAATATAAAAATTATTTATTTAATAATCGTAGTTTATTAATTAAACTAGCTGACTCAATATCAATTGGTTCCACCTTTTAAACCAACAACTTGGGTCTCATTGGCTTAATCTTTTGGCATGAATTTTAGACATCGGTAAAATGCTAACAAATTTTTTAATCCATATTCATCTACGGAAATTAACATAAAGAGCGAGAAAATTAGAAAGAAGAAAGGTTGGAAGAAAAGAAAGGCAAAATACCTTAAATTAATTATGTTCAGGAATTGTTCCTAGTTCATTTGAGCTTAAATTTCAAAGATTTATTGCCTATCGTGGAGGCCGCTGGTTCAGACAGAGTAAGCGTCTTTAAGGAGTCAGCTACGCGCTTTGAAATTTGAATGTTTGTTGAGAAATTAATGGTGGTAACGGTTTGGGTGGTCGTTGTTTGTTCAGCTGCCACCTCTATTCAACTTTCCGAAGTCCCATCTTCAATGCTATGGGGAAACAGTTTATTGCGTCGGCAGTGACATGCTTAGCAGATGTAACCTGGCTGACAACCCTGTAGACAGATTCGTATCGGTTGTGGCTTGGAGCATTTCCACGTTGCGACCTCCGATATTTGGGTTTGCCCCTTACAACCCAATCCTTGGTGAGACTCATCATGTCTCAAGGGCAACTCTCAATGTCCTACTCGAGCAGGTATTTTCATTTATTGCTCTTAAAATGACTAACTACAATTGCAAAATTTATTATTAGTATTATTAATCTTTTATACCAATGGCATTAAATTTTACTGCCAATTTTGTTACAGATTTCTCACCATCCGCCAGTTTCGGCTCTCCATGCAACTGATGAGAAACAAAATATTGAACTCATCTGGTGTCAACACTGTGTTTCTAAATTCAATGGTTCGTATCTTATTTTCTTATTCTGTCAATTACTTAATTTTTGAAGCAGATTTTCGCAAATAACAGCCGACACAAGTATGAGCCAAAAAAAAAAAAAAAAAGCCTATGTAAGTGAAGTTACATCCAGAAAGTTAAGTAGTCGTCTTTATCGAGAAAGGTACACTTGTTTGCATGTGTACTCTCATTTATACTGGATTGTCCATGAAACATCTGGTCGAATTCCACGTTGATCGTTTAAAGAGGCCTTGAAATTTTGTACAATAGGAAACCAGCAAATGCGGAGGCACTGAAAATTTTTAATTAGCATAGGTGGCATCTTTTGAGTCATGCTCTAATTAATTTTGGCTTGTGTTGTTTAAAATTTTAGCCTAATCACTTATAGGTAGTTCGTTATTCCTATAAATAATGAATGTGTTTGGGGTAAAATCAGGTTTAGTCTCTAAGGAATTGTTCAGATCAAGATAGGTTTTTCTAGCTCTAGCTGTGGGCATCTAATAATGCTGTAAATGTTTAGCATTAACCCTATAATGATTGCTTAGGGAAAAAAAACTATGGCTGGATTATACAATGACGCTTTTTTTGGTTTGCTGATAAGCCTCTTTTGTTTCTTAGTTCTTTAGTTGATTACCCCCTAGATAGTGGCAATGTTCCTGAAGTCAATTTCCATAAGCATCAAATTGTAAAGGCTATTCCCCTAATTTTTTCCTTTACAAGGTTTTTTTTGTTTCGTAAAAAATAACATACAGAAAATATTTTTCATATTGTTTTATATTTATTTTGCATAAAATAACTTAGCTGAAAATGACTTATTAGTCAACAAAATATAAGATTTTTTTCTTAAGCGAAAGATAATTTTTCAAAAAATAACCTTAAGTATCATGATTTTTAGATTGAAACTTAATTGATTTGAGCTTATTATTATTATTATTATTATTAATGAAAATATTAATTTAAAATATTAAATTTTATTTTAAGATTATAATTTTCAATATATATTTTGAATATTATACATATTTATACTTTAAAAATATATAATATAATATTATTTCTTTTAATGACAATAAATACAATATTATTTAAAATTACAGTAATATTTTTTTAATAATAAATCATATAATTTTAATAAAATATTATTTAATATTACAATAATTACTATTTAGACTTGTAAAAATAATATTTTAATAATAATTATATTAATTGAAATACTATTTTAATAATTATTGTAATATTTTAAACATTTATATAATCATGTTTTAATAATAAATAATATTATTTTAAATATTAATATTAAATTAATAATTTAATATTAAATATCATTATTAAAATATTACTGTTTGAAATACTAATGGCAAAATATTTGGCCCAGTTTCGAGACATATTTGAAATTTCTGATATTTTTGTTCTTACTTTTAACAAATTGCTGTAACATAACCCAAAAGTCATAACTTTGGCATTTTAAAAGTAATGATTTCTTAGTCTGATGTTTGACAGTTGCCTACTCTTACACTCTTTAGACACCAAAAATATTGTATAGGCGTTTCGGTGGTAACTGATGTGCGAGGAAAGAGGCAGCTCAAGCTCCTGAATCGAGGAGAAACATATGAAATGAACTCCCCAAACCTCTCGATTAGATTTCTCCCGTTGCCTAGTGTTCATTGGGTTGAAGATGTTAGGATCAGGTGCCCAAAGAATGGGCTTGAAGCTAAGTTACACTATGGACCCAAGTCTTTTTTTGGGCTTAAAGGAAGTCATAGATCAGTCCAAGGAAAGATCTATGAATCATCAACTAGTAGGACTCTCTTTGAGCTCAATGGCCATTGGGACAGGTATTTAGCTTCTAATTATATTTGTTTTTTTTTTTTTTCTTTTCATTTTCCTCTCTCCCCTCAGAAAAAAATGTTTAACATATCATTAAAATCTAAGTCAATATATATAATATCATATTATAAGTATACAGGTGTTAATTTCTAACCCAAAGTTCACTTTGGGCGTAGAGGTAGGGACCTAAATATAGGAGATACATTTATGTACTCGCTCAGTTCAGTTTTTTCAAAATGAAGGAAATAAAAGTTTTAATGTGCACTTGATTTTATGTTTGAAATGAAATTTTCGTGCTTAACATTTCTTAAAATCCTTTTTATGTGGTTGTACTGATATGTAATCGTTTTTGCTTAATTTCACTCAGAACTGTTACAATGAGGGACAATGATAGTGGGAAGCTGATGGTTATTTACAATGCAGAAGAAGTGTTTTCAGGGCTCAAAACCCCTATTGTTAGTGATTTGCAGGTAATTCTTTATTGATTGCACATTTGCACCGTGGTGTCAAGCTTTCCCTACTTATTGTCGATTTTGAGTACTTATATCACTAATCAAATATAAACTGGAAAGCTTGTTTACTTCTTTCGATTGCATTTGCAAGAATCGTTGGCATTTTTTTTATGTAGCCTTTCCATTGTAATGCATTTGCACCTCCTGACATTCATATTTCATATTCATGTCTATTTGCCGATAGCTGAGCCAATTCGATCTTGAACTTTCACTTTCCTTTTTTCCCTTTTAGGGAGTACGATCAACTGAATCGGCTGCAGTGTGGAGTGAGTTAAGCCAGGCCATAATGAGCAACGATTGGGAGAAAGCAAAAGAAGCAAAGAATGCCGTGGAGGAAAAACAGAGGGAGCTTTTAAAAGAAAGAGAGTCAAAAGGAGAAACTTGGGTTCCCCAACATTTCATTGCGACTTACAGCAAAGATGGTGGTTGGGACTGTTCGCCAACTCAACAATGGGTTCCACCTGCTCCAATTGTCGTTCCTCTTTCATAAGCTAAGCTAAGGATTAAGATCAACACAAATTAGCACCTTATACTAAACCGCCTCTTTGGGGTTTTTTATATTATCAAAATTAATTCATAAACAGCTGGAATCAAACCTACTTCTGAACAACGAAACGCTTACATATCATATGTTGGTGTATGTTCTAAGACGAATCGAATTGGCATGTTATATTAAGCATTGTTGTACCTAGATAATTTGACTCATATTAGAATTAAGAATTAGTTTTAGCGAATGCTTTTTTAGCTATTTAAGCAATTTGAGATTGTGCCTTGGTGTCAGAAGTTACGTTGGACTTTTGGAAACTTCTTCCAACAGGTTTTCATTGTTAACATTGTATATGAGACAACTATTAACGAAAAGAAAGTATGGATGTCAAAATATAGAAACTAGGTCTTTTATCTTCATGTTGCTTTCTTCTTTTGAAAGTTAATCTTAGGATCTAGCCTAATCATACAGTTAGAGACTTGAAAAATCATATGATCAAAAATGTGAATATGAGAGTTTATGTTGGAGGACGAGGAAAGTTTAAGAATTAAGGCTCTGGTGACTAATATTTTATGACTAACTGCTTTTTGGAGACGTCCAGAATTAAGGACTATTTTTGTGATTAGTTAGGTTTCTTATATTACTTTCTTTTAGAAAATAGAGTGCTACTATTGTTTTTTGATTTTGTAAAAGCATTTGCAAATTTCTTTGATTTAATGAATCAATAGAGGTTTATTTCCCATGTTGAGAAATGATATAAACTAGGATTTGGAGAATTCATTGCTTTTTCCACATTGAAAGTTCTTCCGTAAATTTTAGTTACAGATTGTTCTTGATTTACAGATTTTTGGTGTTTGAGTTGGTTAACTAAAATTAGTTGATCGGGATGCTAAAAACCATAAATTTGCTCTGGATGATACTATGCTTGGCTTGATGCCATAGATATATGGTCTCCCTAAATATGCTAGAATTCCCTCTTGCAAATAGCATTTGAGAATTATTAGTTTCTTTACTGCGAATTTATGTAGCTCACCATTGAAAATTATGGCGATAAATTGCGTAGCTAACGACAATACCGTGGACATGGGTTGATCTGGCTTTTCAATGTTTATGCTTGATCACACGATCTCAAAGGAGACTGCTCTGCAAAAGATAAAGGCCATCAACAACAAATAAACCATGCATACCTTATAATTAAGTTAATTATAATTAATAAATGTGTAAAAATGCCGAACTTCTGATTTAAGTGCTTTACGAAAGTCTTTTGAATGTGAAAATAACTGACGGAACCTTATATTTTTTCCCCAAGCATTTATGCAAGGGCTAGTTCTGCAGTTGCAGTAATTATATTTCAAACTCCGCAATAAATGGTCAAAGAATCTTATACGCTCATAGAATTACAATTTAATATATATATCAAAGAGCAACTTAAACTTCAAATTTTAAACCTCGAAATACTTAAATTTAGGATTGCATGAGTTAAAAAGAAGAAATGTCTAACTTCCCTCCCAATGAAGCAAGCACTCGATCAAGCACGATTTTGGTGATTTATCCTTTGTTAAATGAAAAGAGTTAAATGCTGAAAAAAAAGCTTCTCATGGAAACGACTTGTACACTAAGACCATCCTTATTCAGATACGAATAATACTCCTAAGATGGAATTTAGTAGTTGGACACATATTTAATGTCATTCATTCTTTTAAAAATTTTCAGAATCTGCATCCAATTGCAACATATCTTTCTCAAGACTTCCAAATGTGATTTTTATTGGCTAGGAAGATTACACTTCTTTCGTCTTTGAATTATCATTTTTTTTAATGAAATTAACATGTTTTGAACTTTAAATCATATGTTTAACGAAAGCATGATATTAAAAAGTCTCGAAAATCTGATAATTGCTTGCATTCTTCTTCTTTCTTTCAAGGTTTTCTATCCATAAAATTGACTTATTGAAAGACCCAAAACTTTAGGAAATCAGTTTTAAACTATGCCCACATAGCCACACTAGAACAATCAAACTGATAAAGCCTTGACTTGGGCTAGGAGCGATAAGAACCAATTTTTCAAAATTTATAGACTCCCTTGGGAATCAAACAAGTGTAATATTTTCCTAAGAATCCTATCATTGGTAATTTGACATGTATCAGGTTTGTGCCAGAACTATCCACCTTTTTCTCAGCAAACCAAAAACTAAGCTACCAAACTATACCCTGAAAGCTTCTCGAATCACATCTTGGGGCAACATTACAAAACTGTCCTATGTCCCTAACAAAACCTTTTTGGACCATATCCCTTCTTATCAATTTAGTACCCCCAAAGCATTTCCGAAAGGCCCTTCCTAAGGCACGTAATGGGGCACTGCCATGACCCCTTGTCCCGAAGTCTCCCCTACCATTTCAATATACCAGAACCAAAGTTCTTTGTCAGTGCAAACCTTTAGGAATAGAATACGAAATATTCTCTACAGCCTAAACTTTGGCATTATGTGATTTTCCATTAATGGAAAACTAAAAATGAGGCATGCCCAAGCATGCGGAGTGAAAAGAAGGATTAAAGCATGCATTTGGAAA
>JBBYHM010359510.1:0-21088 GCA_038381775.1 Adansonia rubrostipa | reverse complement strand
ATACGAGAACGAAAAAAATAGATTTGAACAAAAAAAAGTTGCTCCAAAATTATAATTAGTTTGTGGAACTTGCAACTATGATAAGAGATTACGAATCCAACAAAAATTAGCTGTAACATTTACGATCTTTTGGTATTGTTTCAATTAAAATAGCATATCTTAAAAGAAAAGATCCATTGCCAATAGCGATACGTGGTGGGTGTAGAATCCAACAAAAATAATTTTCTTACTCTAATAAGATTTTTGTATATAGTGATAAGTAGGATCATTTTTACAGGGAATGGTAAGATCTTATTTCCTTAAAAAATCAACAAAATAAAATGGGGATTTTATAAAGTCAACTAAAAATATATGAAATAAATAAACTAAAGATAGATTAAAAATGCAGGACAAATTAAATTAAAATAAATGTCAATATCACATAAATACTAGCCAAATGTTTAATCGCAAGTTTTATTCTCACAACTGATCACAGATGCAAAGATATATTCATTATTCTAGAATAAATTGGTTATGGGTGTTGGTACAACCTAACTTCTTAGCCCTCCTTAGTTATTCAATAATCAAGGCACGATCGTTAATTATTTCCCTTATTGATTACATAAACCCTAGATACGATCTTAAGGTTTCAATGTATCCATAGCATTAATAATGAGAGGGGGATCGCCAATTCTAATCAATAAACTCACGAGCAGGTTTATTTAAATTAGATTTTGAATTCTTCCTAACCAAGTTAGTTGCCACTTTTATTAGAATAATCAAACAATTATGGATTTGATTTTCTAACTAGCTATAGATTATCTTATCAATCAAATGCGGTACCAAACATTCAATCAGCAATGACAATCATGCTTATTAAGCATATATGGAAAGACCAATATTCAAGAACAATGAATAATATAAACACAAATTAGATCTCGTAGTCATAGAGAATCAAACTTTGATATAAAACCCTTGACTAGTTGAGCCGCACATTGTCTTCTTGTTCCCTCATTCTCCAAAAGAAAATAATATCTCTTTTAAAAGAAAAAGTCAAAAACCCTAGAAAAATCGTCCCCCTGAATCTTTCCCTTCTTTCCTTATATATCCATTACAATTTTCCCAAATTTACCTAAATTCTGATAAGTTACAAACTCTACTCAATTAGAATTCTAAATAAACCAAAATTATAATTTCAGCTGTCTACCAGTAGAGCGTGCCCATGCAATATCCACAACAACTCTTTCTTTTCTCTTCTTGGGCTGCTCCAATCAACTTCTTTAAGCCATTTTTCTTTCTTCCAAGCCCTTTTTACACCTTAAACACAAAAGAAAGTAATTTTCATTAGTTTTAACTCAAAAACAACAAAAAGATAAGAATTTAACAATTAAAATCTTAATTACCTTATTTTTTTAAAAAAATTCAATTCACTTATATAAAAATTACCTTAAGACTTGATTTAGACAAAAATTATGAAACTCGACTCTAGGGATTTGTATTTGGTTGAAGTGACCAACATGTTTCCCTAAGTGCACTTTTGTTATGAAAGCATCCCAGTGACCTTAAAGGACTTGATTTATAGTAAATTATTAAAATGCCTCTAAGGTATACCTTCGATGTGAAAGTATCTTGGTACCTTAAAAGAGATGATATCATTATAAAAATTATGAACTTATCCTAAATGCACACCCGACAACTACCTAGGATTCAATTTTAGGGAAAATTACTAAAAAAGCTGGTAGGATATACCTTCAATGTGAAAGTATCTCGATACCCTAAAGGACACGAAAAGTATTATAAAAAGTGAACCTATCCTAAATTTACACTTTTGGCATAAAAGCATCCTACTACTACCTAGGATTCAATTCCAAGTAAAACTACTAAAATGCCCATAGGGTATACTTTTGACGTGAAAATATCTCAGTACCTTCAAGGGCACGAAAAGGATCATCAAACAAGTGAACCTATCATGAAAGTGCAATTTTGGCATAAAAGTGTCCCATTGACTACGTAGGACTCAGTTCTAGATAAAAATACTAAAATGCCCCTAGGACATACTTCAACGTGAAAGTATCTCAGTAACCCTAAAGGACTTGATAAAAGTAAAAAATAACTATTTTTACCCTCAATAGGTAGTTTGGATATCAAAGATGACCTAAAATTCAAAAAAAAATGCAATTAAGTCCATATATTTTTTAAAATTGCATTTCATACTCTAATGGAGAACCGAAAGAATATGAAAGGAGTGTAATGCTAGAAATATTCCAAAATTACCAAAATATCCTAAATGAGAAATTAATGTGAAAAATGACCATTTTAACCCTAAAATGCAAAGTTTTATTTGATGAACTCTAAAGTTCCTACTTTTGCAGTTAAATCCCTACATGAAATAAACTCATAACTAAACATAAAATATACCTCAGAAATCATAGAAATCGTACCAAATGACACATGAACAATTTGACTAAGCATGATAGGCCTTGAAACAAAATTTTCACTTTTACAATTTAATCCTTACTATTCCTATGATTGTAGAATATATAAAAAATAACAAAACCTTCATAAAACAACACACATGTGGTTCGGCTAAGGCTTGGAAACATCCATCCAAAGCCTTAAAACTTTAGGGAAAATTAGTTTTAGGTCCTTACAAGTTTCAAAAGTCACAAAACAATCCAAATATCACAAAAAAAATAAAATTGAATCCAAAGGCTTTAAGGTTCAGCCATCACCCAAAATTAACAATAACAAATTTTTATAAACACAACAATCTTACTTCTAGAAAGTTTAAATCAACATGGGCATGTAAAAAAATCATGAAAAATAAGCCTATAAACAAGTTTTAACATCTTATTAGCAAGAAAATACCAAGAAAAATAGTATCAATCCTAGTTATGTACATATGAAAAACATCATCCCATAAAGAACAACATAATATCAACAAAAAACATGTTTCATGAAGAAAATCAACTTATCATCTAGAAAAATTAAACAAGACAATTAGATCAAAGAAAATGGCTTATGACCATCATGCTTAGTCTTTCAACATGGATCAAAATCCATGAACTTAAGCTTGTTTTTGGCTCAACAACAAGAAGAAAAATGAATGAAATGAAGAAAAACTAAAGCTTTTGGAAGAAATCTACCTTAACAAAGACTTAAAGCTTGAAAAACTTAAAAATTTTTAGTATTTTTTTTTATCAAAGCCAATCCACCTCCCTTGAAGCTTTCTCCCCTTGTTTACAAGGGGAAGAATCAGCCAATTATTTAGCTAAAATCAACTTAGCCAAATGGCTAAGCATCTTTTTTCTTTTCTTTTAATTTTTTTAATTTTTGATTTGGTTTTTAATTAATGAATTTATGAGAAATTGTAACTAGCAATAAATATATGTACCATTTGTCATATCAAAACCTATTCAATGATGATCAAGATAAGATCATCTAATTGGATGATCAAAAACAATCTCATAATATTTTACTAGAAAAATCATTTCAAAAAAAATTAAAATTTGAAAAAAAAATACAAAACCCATAAAATAAATTAAAATTTTAAAAACTGAATTACTGTGTATTTAATAAAAATATTTGAAGAATTTTAAAAATTATAAACTTGAAAAAATCCAATCGAAAAATTTACGAAGTAAAAAACTCCGTAACTTGGAAATGAAAAAAATCCATAAAATGGATTGGGATTTTTCAAAACTGATTTTAAGGTAATCTAATGGGAACATTTAAAGAAATTTTAAGTTTAAAACTTGAGAAAATTCTATAGAAAATATTACAAATAAAGGAAAATATGCATTTTGAAATCGAGAAAAATTTAAAAAACAGATTGAAACTTATATAAAATGACTTAAATACAACATATTATCCAAAATATTAATTATAAAATGGTAAAATGAAAATCTAAAGTTCAGAATAACTTTTTATGAAAAAACTTGGCGAGCAAAATACTCAAGATATTGTGAAAAATTCAAAAATAATAGAAAAATTGACAACTTGACACCTTAAGGTATGCAATGCCAATATATAAATTTTTTTGAATATTTTTTTTGAAATGCATTTCAACATAAATACTACACAAGTGTCGGTAAAAATATACGACTATTAACTTTTCAAGTTTTACGAAAAAATCTCAAAAATGCCTAAAAATAAAAATTTTGATCATGATATTATCTGCAAAAATAATTTTCAAAATTTGACAGAATATTTAAAAACTGATTTTTCTCTTAAATATTCGTTTGTTTTATCCAAGATTGACCCTTAAAACTGCACTTTTCCTTCACCTACCAATACAACCATTTAGAGATGACTAAATTAGTTCTGAAAGTGTGAAATCAACTCGAGAAAGTCTACCTTTGTTAGGGCAACAACTATGTTCTTGGTCTCGAATAATTATGACTACTGGAAAAAGTGCCTGGACGAAATTAGATGCTATAACTGCCCCTCTTTGGCTATTGCTAAGAATCGGGAACAGGGCAAAGAAGAAATAAACATAATTTTGTCTACGCTGTAAAGTCTTAAAAAATAATACAAAACTACACTAAATATATACATTAAAAATAAATAACCAAGGGTAAAACCTAGGTTAAGGAGGGAAAGTAGACTATGGTGAAACCTAAGTCTAAAAGGCTAATCAGGGCAAAACTGGTACAGTTAAACGAGAATGACAATGATGTAACCTAGGTCTAAAGGGTTGATTAATGTAAAACCTAAGTTTAAAGGGTTGACCAGGTTGAAACTGGTATAGTTAATTTAAGGTGACCAGTCTAGAAGGTTGACCAAGGTGAAACTAGTATAGTCAAACGAGGATAATTAGGATGTAACCTAGGTCTAGAGGGTTAATTAAGGTGGAACCTAAGTCTAGAGGGTTGAACAGGGCAAAATCGGTATAGCCAATTTAAGGTGACAAAGGTAAAACTTAATTCTAAAAGGTTGATTAGGGTAAAACTAGTAAGTCAAATGAGGATGATCAAGATGTAGCCTAAGTCTAAAGGGTTGACCAGGATAAAATTGGTTCAGTTAAAAGGGTTAACCATGGTGAAACTAGTACAGTCAATTTAAGATGACCAGGGCAAAACTCGTATAGTCAAAATGATTAATTAAGGTGAAACTATATAGTCAATTTAAGGTGACTAGGGCAAAACCTAAGTCTAGAGGGTTGACCAGGGTAAAATTGGTATAGTCAAACGATGACAGTCATGATATAACCTAGATCTAGAAGGTTGATAGGGCAAAACTAATACAATTAACTAAGGTGAAAGTGCCTGATATCTTAGTTATTTAAAAGAATAAGAGACTTACTTTTCAACTCTGAAACAATTAACATGCACATAGGCTTTTCCCATATCATGTTCAACTTAGGATCTGTAAATTATTAAATGTGAATGTGAATGCATAAAGAATGCATATGATGAATGGTCATGATATAATTCTCTTTATCAATGTTTGATCCAGCCTATTTTAGAGTTGAATGTATCTTTTTAGAAAATGTGATAGATATTTCTTCTTTATTTGGTGGAATAGGCCTATACTTTTACTTAGGGATTGAAGGCATCTTTAAAAAGCATTAGGGATCTCTTTTTCTTTTGGCAAGAGAGAGCTAGTGCTTAAACATGAATTTGAAGACATCTTTACAGATCATTGTAGACAAGATACACTTGTTCCTATTTTTGAGATCGAAAGTACCTTTAAAAAATATTGTAATATTCTTTTTTTCTCTTGATGAAGGGTAAACCTTAAGAAGGTATCCAAACCAATATCATCTAAGAGTTGAAAAAGAAAAACATGATGGGGAATATATGGATTTTAAATTTTTCCATCAATAACCAAAACAAACTAATAACAGGCTAAAGAAGAAGAGCCCGATGGCGAACATTTGGTTTCTAAAAATTCCTATCAACAACAAAAATAAACTAATGACAGGTTGAAGAAGAAGAGCATGAAAGGGAATATATGGTTTATAAAATTTTCCATAAATAGCCGAAACAAATAAATAACAATTAGGGTGGCCCAATAGTTATAAAATTTGATTTTTAATCTTTCTTTTTAAGAAACCATCTAAAAGCTCTTAACTTTCTTTTTATCGAGACTCTACTCAAGAATGTCATTTGTTTATCCTAATTATTCCTAGAATGTCTGAAAAAATTTAGAATATTAACTAAGATCCCTACAATGTTTTGATCTTATTCCAAAGTAATGCAAGAAAATCAATTTGTCATCTTTTTATCGATTTCCATTTTCTTAAATTGTTAATTTTCATTTAGCAAAAATGTTAGCATGGTTAAAAAGATAGTCTAACAAAAGTATGAATGAAATATGTACTTGTATGTCAATAATAAAAGAAGATATAATATTAGCTCTTTTATAAAAATAATGGCAAGGTACAAGAGAGATTTGGATATTACTCAGATAAACAAAATCTTCTATTCAGTTCTTCAAAGTTTTTCCTTCAACAGAATGTTTCCTTTTACGAAGATCCATCTCTTGAAAATGCTTTTGATCATACCATGCCTTTTTTAGATTTAGTCTTTTGGTAAATTATGTTTTGGCGATTCCTTTTAAATGCCTGACTAATCATTTTGGGTTTTTAGCTTAAAGCTTCCCTGATACTACCTTTGATCAAATTTTTTTTTTGGGTTTTCATCTAAATTTTTTTAATTTTGTTTTTATTTTTTTGGAATAGATGCCATTTAGGCTTTCATCTTTTTTTTAATCATATGCTCTCATCATCCTTTTTTGATACATCTGCCCATGTTGAATAGCTTTTAGCCTTTTTTCTTCAATGAAATTTAATAGTTCATAATGATCTTGGACCCATTTAGCTTCCTCTAACTTGGTTTCCATTAGAACCCCAAATAAAAGGAACTGAACTTCAATCAGTAAGACAACCTCTGTGCCGTAGACTAATGAATAGGGCATTGTCATAGTTGAAGTCCTAATGAAAATTCTATATGCCATGAGGACAAAGAGGAGCTTCCCATGCCAATCCTTGTAGGACTCTACCATTTTTCCAATGTTGTTTTTGATATTTTTATTAGCTACAATTATGGCTCCATTCGTCTTTAGATGGTATGTCACTAAATTGTGATAGGAAATTTTGAGTTAGGAACACACCTCTGTTATTAATTTATTATTTATATTGGAGGTGTTATCCGTTATAATTCTTTCAAGGATCCCAAATAGACAAATGATGTTGGTCTTCAAAAATTTTATCACCATTGACCTTGTTACACTTGTATAGGAGGTTGCCTTAACCCATTTGGTAAAGTAATCTATAGCCACTAAAGATGAAGTGGTGAAGCTATAGGGCTAATTGGCCCAATAAAGTCCATGCCCCATATAGAGAATGGCCATGGCATAGTTATGATGTGCTATGGCAAATGTGGTGCATGGATTTTGTTAGCATAGACTTAGTGTCGCCACGTGCCCGACCTTTAAAACTTTAGACGATCCGAAGGGCATGGCTCGCTCAACTTAAAAATAAATGATGGTTGGTTGTGGTCGAGCCTTTGAGCTATCCCTTGATTGGGATTTGGCTTAGGCGTGATAATATGACAGGGTAGGGATCGTTGGATAAGTCGCTCATCCAACTGGTCTCGGATGGCCATCGCGAAATGGCCATAAACTTAGAGTCGCCATTGATCATTTTTGGCTAGGCAAGATCGGACGCCTATTGAAAATAATATTATGAGTTACGAAACTCAAAACATTGATTTCAAGGTCTATGAAGTTTAGAGATTCATTGGTTAGGCTCAAGAGTTGGTTATGCGCGGGGAAGGACTAGCATACCCATGACACCCAAAATTGGTACCTACTAACTACGTCTCACTTTGGTCTTGGTTAAATTGGTTCCATTTGGTCTCTATTTCGATATAATTCTTTTTAATGCATGAAATTTTGGAAAATGAAAATTTGATTTTTTTTTTTTAAAATTAGATCACCGATACTCCTCGGAGATGTGAGGAACATAGGGATTTTTGTGCAAATGATGTCCGGATTAGATTTTTAAAAAAATGGATGTTTTGTATTAGGTATTGGAGAGAACCAACATGAAACATTACCTTATAAATTTCATTGGGAAAACAAATTTTAAATATGAATGCACAATAGTCACTACAAAAGGAAAACAAGTTAGTAAGGCATAAAATGAGAAATGTAATAAGTGAACAAAAAAATAAAAAGGTGGGGGTGACCGAAATATATCTCATAATTGTCTTCAATTATTGAATAATAACCGAGATGACAATTTTAGAGATCGATCTGGATTTGGTGGTAATTTGAAGAAAAAATGATTTTTATCAAACAGTTTGAGGCATCCAGAAGAAAGATAATTTTAAGTTTTTGAGATAAAAGCAGGCTTAGAGTATTCCCTTAGTGAGGTGGGGTTGGAGTATCCTCTAAAATAAAGCTATGAAAATAGTTAAGATTAAAGTAAAAATTTAAATTTTTAATGAAAAAACAAGGTTAGAGTACCTCTTTGAGTAGTGAGGTTGGAGTATCCCCAAAGTTAGAAAAACCTTTAGGAACAAAAAGAAATTTTAAATTTTTTAATTAAAATAGGGTTGGAGTATCCCCAAAGTTAGGAAAGCCTTTAGGAACAAAGAGAAAATTTAAATTAAAAAATGAGATTAGAGTATCCCTTTTGAGTAGTGGAGCTGAAGTATCTCTATTAGCAAAAATTTTATATGAAATCCTATTTTTTGTATTTTAATCTTGATTCGAGTTAAAAGGGGTTAATGTCGTGAGGGAGACCAAACGAGTGCATTTGGAGACATTCGAATGTCTCAATAAAAAGAGATTCAAAAATTAGGTTAAAAATAGTGGACAGCATTATGTTCCCTCTATTCTCACATTTTTTAGTACGTTTGAAAGCTTCAGTGGGTAAATGAGGTATGATTGGAAAGGTCACTCAACAAGGTTTAATATAAAAATATTTCAAAAATTCTAGAAAATCATTCTCTCAGCAGAATCAATTTTCAAAGTTAGGTTCATCTTAGCACTAGTAGCATGTATAATTAAAAGGGCATGTTGGATTTCAAAAAATAATTCTAAACTTATCCGGGATCATTGGATCGTAGATAATACCTTTTTAGAAAGGGAAATTTATGAACTTTTTGGGAAAAATATTTGGAAAGTTTGTAAAAATCTTTTGATGGGCCAAACTGCCCCAAAAAGAATGTTGCACACTGGTTCTAAGGGTCTCGAATAGTAAAGGTTCCAAAAATCATAACTCCTTTGTTCGAGATGATCCGAGGATAAATAAGACACCTTTAGAAAGGGAGTTTGATGCCCTTTAAAAAAATATTAGAAAAATCAAAAGAAATGTTATATGGTTTGAAAATATTTTTTCAAGTTTGGACTATAGTGCCGCTAGAGCAAAAACAGGGGGATTATTCGATAGTTTGTTTTTTTGAAAATAGACTCGGGCCTCAGATGTTCGAACATCCGTGATAGAAAGTAACATGGGTTTCACAAGTTCATTCCATAATCCTGAAGTAGTTTGGGACAATAAAACAACCCATTGACCATGTCACAAAAATGAGCACAAGACTCAAGATCAAGGATTAACATTAAAAAGGATTTCTCTTTTTTTTTTTACAAATAAACTTATTTCACCTTGAATCTAGTGCAAAAATGTTGATTTGCCCCCAAGATTGGGAAACCAATTTAATGAAAACATTAAGTCAATGCTACTCTTCATCTATTGAAGGTAACATGAACTTAACTTAGGGATGTTTCTAAAAATCAGTTTGTAAGAAACACGCAAGCATTTTAATGGAGATATCATTAACAAAATATAGCACATACAAAGATAAACATAGGTTGAACATGCAAACATGCAAACATACAAAGATGATGTTTTGTCATGGAAAGAGGTGACATATATGCAAAAAGGTGACAAATAGTATGCATAAAGATGATATAAACATGTTTATACAAAAGAGTGGATGTTGAGGTTGTCAAGATAGCATTTTTATTTCATGAGCCTCTTTAAAACACAAGAAAAATATTTGAACATAAGGTGCCCATTTAAATATGAAATGAATATGTGAATATGGAAGGAAAATGGCAAAAGATGCATAAAAAAGGTTGTATGATGATGAAAATGAAGTATGGTGAGTTTATATATGTAACAACATCAAGGTGTCAAAAGGGTCATCGAGATCCTAGGACTACCACAACCAAGGTAGCAAAGTTGCATGGGAGTATTAAGAGGGTCATAAGAACATGAAAAGCTCATTAAAATGAAATGGATAATCAAAACATAAAATACATGAAACAAAGTAAAAAAAATACCAGCAAAAGCTTGAAGTTTCTTCATTTTTTAAAGCAGTAACTTTAAGCTCAATTCTTTCCCTCTTTTTGCTATTGTTTAGTAAGAAAAAAATGAAAGGAAGAAGCTTTTCGGTTATATGGTTGCTGATGGGTTGTTTTCAGGGTGAAAGTATGTGAAAGGTTAAGTTTTTAAAGGTATTTTGGTGGTGGTTTTGGGGAGCTATGGGAATGGAGGTTGGTTGAGGGTGAAAGGCAATAGAATAGTGTTTTGGAGAGTTGTTAGAGCTGGTGTTGGTGAAGGATTTATGGGGATGGATAAGAGTTTTCTATCATTGCTGGAGAGCTTATTTAATAGTTGAGAGTTTTTTGATAGGAGAGAGTCCTCTTTTAATCAATGCTCAACCAATGCCTTGAGAAGACAAGGCAATGGCATTTTTTATTTTTTTCTCCTGGATCGAGGAACATCTCTAGGTACCATGCTCAGCTGCTTTTCTTCTCATTGGTTCTATCATACTAAGAAAGAGAGTAGAAAAGCTACAATAGCCTCCCAACTAATGATATGCCTGCCATCCTCTTACAACCATATATTTTATGAAAGTGATCATTGTCATTGGTTGTTTAGGCTCTAAAATTTGTTTAAATTCGATCATATATTTTGGCCTCGTATCAATTCTCGTGTGCTAATATAACTTGCACGTACCTGTGGCTTCTTGAGTTACCTTGACTTAGTCATAAACAGTGAGGAATTAACTTGTGTACTCATTTGAACGACCCTAGTGATGCCATGAAAAATGGCCTTTGATGCCTTGATTTTATATTTTTCTTTACGACGGCCCATAGTCATTTTAGACCTTTCTAAAATTTTTTTTTTTTGCCTGGCGCCATGTCGCCTAATAGTGCCTAGTGATACGGCACCCGACAGTCGTGCCCCAGTTTTTATTTCTATTTTCTAATTTTATCATCTTTTACCTAACTCCTATGATGCCAAAAACTGGTTCAAACAAAATGAGGTGTCTATACTTAGCATTATGACACTTTCAGGCATACTTGATACATCACCCTTCATGGTCATCCAAAAGTAGCCCAATCTCATAATTTGTCTCATCATTCTGTGTCCATTCACATAGATTTTGTAAATCCCCTCATGCACTTCTTTTAGTATCTTTTGTGCTTTGGGAACGTCAAGCAACATTTCATCATAAATTTTCCTGTAAAGAATCTCTCCATCTAGGACAAAGTTTATTACTAACCTTCTTAAAGTTCTTTTATTAGTTTCAGAGGCATTGCCCAGGTATACTCGATCCTTAAGATATCTTCTGATGTCGTCATACCATGGGAGGCCATCTACTTTCATTTTGACATTGTAATAGTATGCAAGAGACTTATGTATGTATATTTGAATTGGCATTACCTCTTGCCCCTTATTTACTTTAAACATCGAGGCCATGGTGGACAAAGCGTCTACCATTTGATTATCATCTTAGGACCAATGAATGAATTCCATTTTCTCGAACTCTTTGAGCAATTCTAGAATTAGCCTTGTATATTATTGCATCCTTGAATCTTGAGTTTCCCATTCTGGACACAATTGATAAATCACCAAAGCCGAGTCTCTATATACTTTCCATAATCGAGTTTTTCTTTCTAGAACTACCTAGAGTCCCATAAACATGCTTCATATTTTGCTACATTATTTGCATAGTTAAAGTCTACTTAAGCAGTGAAAAGGGTAATAGTCCCTTTTCGGAGATATCAAGATCACCTTAATTCCATGGCACAAAGCATTTGATGCTTTATTGAAATACATCTTTTATTTGATTCCTCCAATGGCTCTCCTTCCTTTTTTGCTGAAATATTCATTAAATCCTCATTAGGAAAGTCAAAATTTAACAGCTGATAATCATCTAGTACCCAACTTGGTCTTTCTTTGATTGCCTTCTAGCTCACATAAACCATATCATATTTTGATAGCAAGACTTGCCATCTAGCTATCTTCCTTGATAAAACCGATGCTTTGAACAGATACTTGATCGGGTCCATTCTAGTGATAAGCTAGGTGGTATGATACAACATGTATTATAGGAGCCTTTTTATAGTCCAAGCTAGGGCACAGTATATTTTTTCTATTTAAAAATAATTTACCTCATAGTCAAGGAACTTTTTGCTAAAGTAATAAATCGGCTGCTCCTTCCTTCTTGTCTTATTCTACTATCCCAACATATAACCCATAGACCTTTCAAATGCTGACAAGTACAAAATCAGAGGTTGTCCCGGTACAGGTGGTATCAACATTGGTGGATTACAGAGATAGTGCTTAACTTTCTCAAATGCTTCCTGACATTTATTATTACATTCACCAGGGTTTTGTTTTTGGAAAAGCTAAAATATCGAATCACATTTATTTATGAGTTGGGATATGAATCTAACAACGTAATTCAACCACTCCAAGAAATTTGACACCTCATTTTGCATACATGGGAATGGCAATTCCTATATGGTTTAATCTTATCTTGATCAACTTTAATCCTTTTTTCACTCACAATGGAGCCTAACGATTTCCTCGACCTTGAGCCAAAAGTGCATTTTGCTAGATTCAATTTCAATTGATACTTTTTTAATCTTTTAAATATTTGTAAATCAGTAACATGTCCCTCATCCTGGGTTGACTTGGCAATCATGTCATCCATATATGCCTTTATCTCTTTATGCATCATATCGTGGAATAGAGTGACCATTGCCCTCTGATAAATTTCCTCGACATTCTTCAGTCTAAACGATATCATTTTATAACAAAAAGTTCCCCACATTATGACAAATATGGTCTTTCCATGTTTTCTAACACCATTTTATTTGGTTATACCCCAAAAATCCATCCATGAAAAAAAAGACAATCTTCGCGGTATTATCAACTAAAGTATCTATATTGGAAAGACGAAAATTATCCTTTGGACTTGCTCGATGTAGGTCCCAGTAGTCTACACATATTTTGACTCTACCATTATTTTTGGGAACCAAGATAATATTTGCAACCCATTTTGGGTATTTATCACCTCGAGATATTAGGCCTCGAATTGTTTTTTTACTCTTTCTTTTATTTTCAGAAGCATTTATGGCTTTATTCTTCTTAACTTATGCTGAATCGATTTGCATTTTGGTTTTAGCGGTAATTTATGGACCATGATTTTCATATCTAATCCTGGCATGCATTGCTATGACCATGCGAAAACATCTTAAAACTCCCAAAGCAAACTTTTTAATTCTTTCTTGGTTGTGGGCATGAGAACAATCCCTATTTTGACTTTTTTTTATCATCCTCATCATCCCCGAAATTTATCAACTTTGTGGATTCTTCATGGGGCATTATTCATTCATTTTCTTGCTTAATTATTTTCAACAGATTAAGAAGGAAAGTAAAGTCATCAACATCTTTTTTTACATTAACCTCATTCAAGCAAATAACATATTCAAAATCAACCTCTAAATGGTAAATGGGAAATCTATAAATGTAAAAGGAATAAATGTGCAAACAAATATATGATTTGTGTATGTGTATATGTAGACACCTAAATTTGTCCGAGCCCCTTTTCCATTTTAGTCAAAAGAATATCCAAGATACAAAATTAGGCACTTGTCCCAGTCAAGGTAAATTTTCTTCAGGGGGAATGTACGTTTTCAAGACTTATTTAATTATGTTTAAATGACCGCAGGTGTACGCGATAAAATTAGATCCGTTTCAAAAGTTATAATAAATCTTCGATAACAAGGACGAATATCAAGGTAAAATAATTAACTTTTAACTTTATAATTGTGAAATTTTAAAATTTGCTATCATGGTCAAATTTTTTATTTTTAAGAATTTTTCAAGAATTTTTTGTTAAATTTGGAAAGTTGACCATTGTATATTTTTATCCATACTAGTATGGTATTTATGCCGACATGCACTTCAAAAAATTATAAATATTCAAAGAAAAATTCATATCGATATTTTTTACCATGAGTCATCAAGTTGGCCATTTTGCTACTTATTTTTGAATTTCTCTGTTGCGAGTATTTTGCTCACGAATTTTTTTCATAAAAACTTATTTTAGATCACAAATTTTCATCTTTACCATTTTTAAATTAATATTCTGAATATTTAATTTATTTTATATAAGTTTCAATGTAATTTTTAAACTTTTTTTAGTTCTAAAATACGATTTTTCTTTTATTTGTAAAACTTTTGGTGGAATTTTCTCAAGTCTTGAACTTCAAAATTCTTTAAATATTTCCATTTAACCACCATTAAATCTGTGTTTTAAAATGCATTATATTTTATAAGTTTTTAATTTTTTAAATATTTTGATTTTAAGATATGGAGTTTTCTACTTCGTAAATTTTTTTATAGATATTTTCTTCTAGTTTATAATTTTTAAAATTCTTTAAATATTATTATTTAATTTAGGTTAAATCAGTTTTTCAAAATTCAATTTATTTTATGAGTTTTATATTTTTTTTAGAATTTATTCGTTTCTAAAATACCAAAATATGGAGTTTTTCACTTCGTAAATTCTTTTAGGAAGATTTTTCCAAGTTTATTATTTTCAAAATTTTCAAATATTGTTTTCTAAATCATATTAAATTAATTTTAAAAATTCAATTTCTTTTATGAGTTTTACATTTTTTTACATATAATAATTTTTTTCGATGAGGGTTTTTCTCGTAAAATTTTATGAATTTTTTATTTTTAATTTTTTTTGTAAATTAAATTTTTTTATTATTAGATTAAGTTAAATTGATCTTATGAAATTTTGTTTTAAATACATAATTTTTACAGTATAATTTTATAGATTATTCAAATATCTTTCAAATTTCTCTAGACTTTGATGATGTCATGCATGACATCATCTACTAAAAGACAAATGCAATTAATTTAGGTCAAATATAAAATGAAAATGAAAAAAACTAAAATAAATAAATAAATAAATTTGTAAAAGTTGGTGAAGACTCCACCATTTTGTTGTCCTTCATTCCTTATAAATAGGGGTTTGATTTCTTCATTTGAAACTTTTAAGATTTTCGAAAAAAATACCAAAAATACATAATTTTCAAGCTTTTCTAAGGTAATTTCTTGTAAATTTCTTAATTTTTGTTTATTTCTTGTTTGAATCTTCCTTTTAATGAGTCAAATGAATACTTGTGCTTATGAATTTTGGTTCATGTTGAAAGCCCAAATACGTTGGCTATGATTAAAACTTTTTATTTTGTTGTTTTACTTAATTTCTATTAGAAATAATTTGATTTTCATTGAGATTATTTGTGTTTGTTGTGTTTGTTGATACCTATATTGTTATTTTCATTTATATATGTTTATCTAATTTTTCTTAATATTTTCATGCTGTTTTATATTGATTTATTCACTATTTTTTATGTTTTTATGCTTATTCATGCTTGGTAAAAATTCTAACATGTACATATGTTAATATTTATGAAAATATACAATGAAAAAAATTATTTTTGCTAAAAAAACATGCTGGCCGAATCATGTGGGGCTGATTGTGTGATGTTTTGATTCTATTTAGCTTATTTTCTAAATATAAAAATATTAGGGACTAAATTGCAAAAAATTATAAAACTTTTTCTTTGGCTATTTAAGCTTGGCAAAACCTTGTAGACAACCTTAGAAGTGTTTTGTGCTTAATTTAATATATTTGGAGGTGTTTTATGGATTTTATACAATTTTGAGGGTATTTTGTAATTTTAGAAAGTTTATGAACTAATTTACAAAATGTGAAAAAAATTGCTTTGTGGCCATAAGTGTTTGGCCGAATCATTTTCATGATTTTTGCAGTGGTTTTTATGATATTTCATGATATGTTTTGTGTTAATTTATGATTTTTTATTGTGCATTGACTAAATTGTAAAAATGAAAAATTTTATTTCAAGGCCATTCATGCTTGGCCGATTGCTTAAGTATACTTGTGAAAGTGCTTTCATGTTTATTTTGGTGTGTATGAATATGTTTTTTTGCATTTTTCATCATTTTATGGCTATTTGTAATTTTAGAATATTTAAGGACTTATTTGTAAAATTGCAAAACTTATGTTCTAAGACCATAGATACTTGGCCGAATTTATTATATGATCTTTAGTATGATCTAAATTTTGTGTTTCATTATGTTTTTGTTTTGTATATGGGCAAAATTGCAAATTTAGAAAATATTAGGGACCATTTAGAAAAACTTGGCAGTTTAGAGTTAATGTGACATTTTTGATATTTTAAAAATATTTTTAACATTCTTATGGTTTTTCGTAGGGATTTAGGAATTATTAAAACTTTTCGTTTTCTTTTGATTGTCCATTAGGGTACAAAAAGTAATTTTGAAAAGTTTAAGGACCTATTAGCAATTTTTTCATTTTAGCTCTATCTTGGTATTTGAGTTGTCCACATTGGGTATAAATGTTATTTCATATCATTTTCGAGTTCTTAAGGTTATCGGAATACTTATAGGTAAACCTTTTAGGTATTCTAGTAATTTATTTAGAATTGAGTCCTATGTGATCACCGGCATACTTTTATGTTGAAAGTTTATAGTAAGAGTAGGTTCGTTTGTTCATGATGCTATCCAACCCTTTAGGTACCAAGATACATATATGTCGAAGGTATACCTTAGGGGTATTTTGATAATTTTTTTTAGAACCAAATCTTTTATGGTCACTAGGATACTTATATATCGAAGGTTCATAATAGGGATAGGTTTGTCTTCCATAGAGTTATCCAGCCTTTTAGGCGTACTGAGATACGTAGATGTCAAAGGAATACCTTAGGGACACTTTAGTCATTTACATTAGAACTAAGTCCTTTGTAATCACAAGGATACTTCTATGTCTAAGGTGTACAATAGCAATAGGTTCACTTGTTTGTAAAGTTTTAGAATTTTTAAGGTATTTGGATACTTATATGTCATAGGTACACCTTAGTAACATTTTGTTAATTTATTTATAGAAGCAAGTATTTTAGGGTCATCAGGATACTTTTACATTAAAGGTGTACGTTTAAGGACATGTTGGTCATTAGAATCCTTAGATCGAGTTTAGTACACTTTATCTAAACTAAGTCATAGGATAATTATTAATATTTATTAATAAAATTGAAATTTTTAAAAATTAAGGCAATGTCTCTGATGTTAAAATAGTACATAGTCTCCTGGAATATGAGAGGGGTTCACAGATTATTTTAATGATGCGTATCCTTTTAAAAATATGAAAGTTGGGATTTTCCATCAATTTTCAGAAAAATTTATATTCCTCTGGTTCTCCAAAGGGGTACAAAAGATATTTTCATGTTTTTAAACCTTTCATATTCCACTAGCTCTCCATCGGGATATCAAAGAGAATAATAAAAAAAACTTTCATGTTCTCTTAATTCTCTGGGAGGGTACAAAAGATATTTCAATTTTCGAAAATATTAAAAACTCGATTTTTTTACTTCATAAAATTTAATTTTTTTCATACGAGAATTATAATTAAATATAGAATATTGAAATTAAATAAAAATCAGAATTTAAGTTAACATGGGATTAATGAGGCATCGATTGTAAGGCATCATGAGAAAGTTGATCCTTATTTGTGATTGTAATCGACTCTTGGACCCTTTCAAGCGATCTCTAGTATGAGTGTAGACCTCAAAGTTTGTTTTAAGGGTTTCATAAACCGTAAATTATAAATTCTAATAGGAGACCAATGTCACCTGCCTGAAATAGATTGGTGACGACTCTAAATAAATGGTTACTTCATGATGACTATTTAAAGTTAAGTGAACGATTCATCTCGATAACTCAGTCTCCAGACATGAATGATAAGGAAGATAATAATAATAATATAGCCCATAAAAATAAAAGAATAATGATTTATAGATATATATAGGAACGAAGGGTATAGTCACCATTTTAAGTCAGGCTGGTTAGGATTCGTAACTAGGCCATGTTATGATAGTATGTAAAAAGGAAAAGAAATATTGGTATAAAAGAAACTGGATATAGACAAAAGGTCATGTGCATTCCATTTCTTTAATATGATAATTTGACATTTTAAGTTTTTACAGAAAGATTCTTAGATGACAAAAAGAGTTTTTGGAAGTACAAGTCTAATTTTTTAAGATATATCCATGAGGACAAAAATGAATCCCACGATGATCATCTGGCTTTTCATTGTCTTCTTTAATGGTGGTCGCTTGACACTTCTTGAAAGCTTTATTCATCACCATAATAGCATCTTTTGTTTTTTTCTTCAGTTCTTAGATTAATAACCCCTTCATGATAAAAAATTTCATCCAGTAAAGAGTAGAGGGCTGACTTTTGGCTTGACTATTGATCAATGGCTTGGGATAGCTTTATTCCTCAAGATCTCTTCTTAAATTTCTTCTTTTGACTCCATTCTGACTTGAAGCCCAATCCGTGCTTGTCTTTCTTACCAATGAAATTGATAGAAAGAGTGATCCCCTGTAAATATTTCCTAAGCTTTCTTTTAGCTTAGGCTCTTTTCTCGACTGTAAGCTTGAGACTCATGCAGAAGTTCAGGTTTTAAGATTATAGACCTTTCTGCAACAAAAATGGCATTAATAATTTCAAAAGATCTGAAGAAGCACACTTCAACTTCAATATATGCTTCAACATAAGGGTCTTTGATAAAAGTCATGGCCACGATGTCTTCTTCCTTGGATAGGCTAACTAGATTCTCATTAACTATGAATTTAACTTTTTGATACAGAGATGAGGGGGTAGCCTTGGCAAAATGAATCCATGGTTGTCCTAGAAAATTGTTGTCTATTGGGATGATGTCTATTACATGAAACTCAATTTCAAATAGGCATGAGCCAATATTTAAAGTGATCGAAATAGTCCCTCTAATTTTTATCTCTATCCTATGAAATGCCCTGATGACTGTATAACTATGCTTGATATGGCTAGCATCAACTGGCAAATGAGACAACGTGATCAGTAGCATCATGTTTAAAGCTGATCCATTGTTAATAAGGTTTTATGTAATGTGGTCCTTTTAAAAAGAGTTGTGATATGGAGAGCTTTTGTTGAATTATTGTGCCCTAGCGGGATTTCATCATCACTAAATGAAATGAAATTGTTAGCTATAACATTATTTACCAGAAGATCCAATTTATTTATAGGGACGTCTTAAGAAACATAAGCCTGGTTGAGCACTTTTAATAAGGCATTCCAATGTGCTTCTGAGTCGAGCAACAAGGCTAACAGAGAAATCTTTGCCAATTCCTGTTTCAGTTGTTCCATTATGCTATACTTACCATGTTTAATAAACTTGAGAAATTTGGCTACCTCTTTTTCATTAATCGATTCTTGCACTTTTATTACGATATCTTCAATAAATGATTTTTTTTGATTGTTTATCCTTTTGATTTCGCTTTGGCACCGATTTCACTAGTTTTTGGACCATAGATATGACCACTTGTTTCACATGGCTTACCCTAATAATGTCGATAGCATAATTGGCTTATAACAGCCTTCGGAGTTGTCATCCCACCATCATATTTCCATAATACTTGTTTGTTATTTTGATATGGAAATGATGTTGGTGCTCTTATAATGAGTTTAAAAGTAATTTTGGTCTTAAGAGGTGTGGCCTTTTGCTGTTTATAATGAATGATAAGAAAACAACTAATGCTATAGAGTCACTATGAAGATCCTTCATCGACTATGTTATTTGATTTTTCTTCCCTTGTTCTGGCTTCTTATAGGACCCAATTTCACCATTGTCCATCATTCTTTGGATTATGGCTAAAAAGTTCGAACAACTTTGTAAATATGTCCTGAAGTCATGTGGAATTTGTAAGGGTCCTACTTTAAGTCAAGATTGCCCATACTTTTTTCACTGAAGCTCTAAGTTTTTGGACTTTCAACTTTCAACTTTCATCGTCATCCTTTTTTAGTAATTAAAGTGTTAAACCTAGGTTCCGGATGATTAAGTAAGGGATTTGCTACCACATTCAGTCTTAGGGCATTATCAAATTAAAAGATGCCCTTCTCAAGAAAACTTTGGATCTTTTACTTGAGGTTGAATAATTTTTAGTTAAGTGACCTACTATTGCATGATACTTACAATGCAAATTTGGGTCATACTAGCTAAGTTAATTACCCTCATATGCTTTGGAAAAAAAATGGGGCTACTAATTGTGCCTTAAAAAGCTTGTGAAACATTTTTTTTATAAGTACAAAAAAAAAGAGATCAGAGCGAGGCCTAGTTTGATTGGCTCAGATTGATGGATTGACATTAGGTCTTGAATGGTCTTGTAGAGAAAGGTTGGGAATAGTAGTTTATGATGATGTTGGAGTAGGAGCTTGGGGTATGTTAAAAGAGTAGGTATTTTAAGTTTTCTGTCTTTGTTTTTTGTAATAAGGATAAAGTCTTTGACAATATGGCTAACTGATAGAGTTAACAGAAGAGCTTCATTTTTTCTTTCCCGATCTTGGCTTTTCTTAGTAGAAGACTGCATAGTTGTAATTGTTTTATCTTTTTAGCTGTCTCAATCATTTCTGTAGAAATAACAAGATGGACAAAATTCTTGGTCGCATTCCCTTCCAACTTGTCATAGTATGGGGAACACAAGGTGTTTATGAATAGTCTAGTGATTTCTTTCTCAGTCAACGGAGGTTGAACTTGAAAGGCCAAGTCTCTATATCTTTGTGCATAGTCTTTAAAAGATTATGTAGATTTTTTCTCCATGTTTTGGAGAGTCATTCTATTAGGCACCCATTTAGCCATGTATTATATTGCTGAAGAAATACACTGGCCAAGTCAGTCCAGCATTGAATTTGAGCAGTTTA